>QKWP01000141.1:0-69362 GCA_003550325.1 Gigaspora rosea | reverse complement strand
TTTTTTTTTTTTTTTAAGAATATGTACTTTTTTTAAACAATTTATCAAAATAAAAACTTTTTTTATTTAAAAAATTTATAAATTAAGTATAAAAATGTACAACATAAAAAAAAACTTCCAGTATTATGATATACTGATATTTTGTTATTAATAAAAAAAACCTTCTGTATTACAGTATTACGATATACCGATATTTTTTATAGTAAAATAAAAACTTCCGGTATTTCGATATATCTAAAAAATAAAAAAAACTTCTGGTATTACAATATACCGAAATTTTTTTATAAAAAAAATAAAACTTCTAGTATGGCAAATACAATTGTGTGAATCTGATTTTGAGTGCGTGAGATAAAAATTTAGGGCCAGGGCCTTAATGTTAGAGGCTATATAGGTTAATATGTTACTTATTATATATAAAATTTAATTCCTGTTATTTTTAATTAGTGCACCGAGGTCAAGTTAAATGCATATTTCTCTTATATGTGTTTGGATTCTTAGTATTGCCCGCGCAAATAAAATTAACACATGAAACATGTGCTTGATTGATCAAATCAATCAAGCATGTGATTTACGTGATTGATTTTTATTGGTTGATCATGGGTCACCATAAAATAACACCCTATAATAAATACTAAAAAGTTTTTGAGAACAATAAAAATTTAAATTATATTTTTTTGAGAATATACTGCAGTACTGTATGTTGCAAAAAATAAGCTACCTTTTTTGGACAAAAAGTTACAGTTTACTAAATCATACCACTGGCGTTCAACGGCAGTATTGGAAATTAGATATTTACCCAGTATCACCATCAAAAATTCACCTTCACGTGATCAGTACCAAAATTCTTTCAAGTTCATTTATGTTAGATTAGGGTTAGGGTGAGTGCTCAGTTAGAGTTTGGATTTAGATTGTTATATAGTAAAATTGCTTAAGAAAAACATTTTTTTTGTTAAAAAAAGTAGTTTCTTATGCAAACTTTTGAGAAATAAGCTTTTTTTGACAAAAGAAACGTTTTGAGACGTTTGTTTTGAATTTTCCTGATCATGTTATATTATACCAAATTATGATATATGATTTTCTGACCTACTTTCCGATAATGTTCCAATCTAATTTCTGATACTGGCATTAAACGGCAGTGGTGTGCTTTAATAAAACTGAAAAGTTATACAAAAAATATAGGATAGCTTATTTTTAAATTATTGAATTTTTTTAAAAATTGAATAAAAAATTATCTGAATGATATGAAATTTTTACTATAAGTGTATTTTGATATTCTAACCTAGTTTACTTAATGGCACTTGTGAGTTTACTTGGTAAAATTTAGACTTTTATATATAGTAACTGCTAATGGATTTTTTAAGATTTTTAAAAAAATCAGGGTAGCTTATTTTGGAAGGTAGCTTATTTTGGCAATATATAATAACTTTAGATTTGAATTTTAAACACTGCTTGGATTTGTTTTTGATAAATTTTTTTATTAAAGTAAATTAAATTTATTGGCTTTGGTTTTCTAAACCTTTTGATTTTGGTTCTAGTCAAGTTTTTTTAGTTGTTTATAACAATTAGTTTAGCCTTGGGTTTTTTATTATACTTAATAGTATACAACACTCTTTAGGTTCATGTTGGCAAATATATATATATATTAATATTTTAGAAGTTGTTTATATTTCTACTTGAAGTTTGCAAGTATGTTCTAGAGATTAGGTATTGTTTAAAAAACAATTCTAGAAAATATATCTTCTTTTACTATATTTGAAGCATATAATATCTCAGTTTGTAAATTATCAAAGTTGGTATTGTTTATACTAAATTTAGTTTGCAATTTTAACTCTAGTAGCAATATTTGTAGTAAGCTTTTGATAGTTAATAGATATTTGCTGTATTTTCAAAAATAAATTATTTATATAACATATTTTTATTATAATTTTGACTTTTATTTTTCATTGCAATTACCATTTTTAAGGTTTTTGTGTTCTAATACTTAGTAATGTAGCAGTTTTTTCTTGAAACCTTTTAGAAAAATTTAACTTATATTAATAGCAGGTAATCAACAGCCCAGATCAAATTTTTTTAGCAATTGCTTAAAATTATAGTATACTTATTAACATTTTCTTTTTTTTTATATAAAAGTATTCAATTCTAATTTGTTATTTAAAAGGGCAGTTTTATTAACCCACTCCTATCTTTTTTTATTGGCATGCTATATATCGTTTCCAATAATGGGGTCGTCTAAAGTGGAGACAAATCATGTGATCAACCGCCAATCAAATTATAGAATTTTGATGATCTTCAGCGAAGCAAAAATGAAAGAGAAGCGAAAACTTTGAAAAATACAAAAAATGGCAGTCTAAACTAGTGATCCGACCCAGGTGGGTATCAACCGGGTGACCCGCGGGTGGGTCAGGTAACCGGGTCAAGTTATAGTTACTTGGGTGTGTGTCCCGTGGGTCAACCCACAGGTGACCTGTGGATCAACCCACAGGTGACCTGTGAATCAATCCACAGGTGACCCATATGTCAACTACAGATAACCCGTGGGTTAACCCAAAGATGACTCGTGCAGGCTGTATAATAACGAATGAATGTTAATTAAAATTAAAAATCAATTTAATGTTAGAGCAAGTATCAACAATTGTTTTGGTTATTTTTAATAGTTTTTTAGAATAAGTTTGAACATTTATTGTATTTTTCATTTTATTTTTTATTTTTATTCGCAATAATATATTGGAGTTCTCAAATTTTGTCTAAATTTATAGTTCACAGTAAATTTAAAGTTATAGACATTTTATAATAAAGACTTCTGCTAGTATTAAATTATAAATACAATTATTTTTATATGTATTAGTTTTTCTTTATTTGTGATGGTTTAAATAAAGTTGAAATTTTGATTAACCAATAAAAATTTTTGCGATATTATAAAAAGCCCCAAATAAATAATCTATAACGGGTATAATAACTTTTAAAAATTTAATTTAGTTAGTTCTTGATTTAAAGTTTTTTTGTTTAAATAAAAAATTTTTATTTTTAATAATTGTACAGTACGTATTATAATATATTTCTAATTTTTGAAATAATTAAAAGACTATTACTCCCACATATTGCAGTACAAACTATTACGTTTGACAAACAACAATTTACTTATTACCTCAAAAGATAAACGATTTCTTTTAGGAGTTACTTGATTATTGGCATCAGAAAAAAGTCATTCACATGGAACTGAGGTAGCAGGAATCGATAAATATTTGCGAGCTATTTTACTTAAAATAGGAAAAAAATGTTGATTCGTATGCCACCATTCATAAATATTAGCTGATTCAGGTAAAACTGGTGTAATGATTTCATTTAAATAATTGTCAATTTTGGTCCTGTTATTTATACTTTGACTACTACTAACACCAAATATCCTTCTCATAAAATGAGAAGTGGTTGTTTCTTCATGATATATTTCTGATTCATTAGTTGTAATTGTATTTTGTCAATTTTTAAATTCTTCATGAAGATTTTGAATTGGTTTGTTTCATATATCTTCATGCCATGCATTCATTAGTTTTAATCGTAGGTCTAGTAGGGTAGCTATTAGTTTAATATCTTCCGAATCTCTCCAGTAATGCCACAAAGATTCATAAATGACCCCTCGAATATTTGAGATTACTGTTTCAGGTAAAAATATTTCTTCATTATCTAGTTCTTCGTCGCTAAAATCCTCATCTAATAATGTTTTATCTAGAATATAAATTAAATAAGTTTATTAATATTTAATACTATTGTTACCAAAATTGGCCTTTTTTTAATTTTACTATTAAATTGGCTAAATTAACTTTTTTTTTTGGCAGAAAATTGTCAATTTTGTGTTACTATAAAATTAATTTGTACATACCATTATCGAATTTATCCTCAATAGATACATCACAGTTGCCATCAGCAAATTCGAATTTTAATGCCTCAATACTTGGATTAATGACCGAGAGAGTAATATATTGATCTCCACTAAAGTAAGTTGTCAACTCATCAAATGGTTGAAATGTTTTTACTAATCTCTCTAATAGTTTCCACTCATGGTCTTTAAGCATACAATGCTCTAATTTTTCTAAATCTTCTTTGCTGTCATCTTCTTCTTGTATAGATAAACCGATATAAACCCACTTGATTACTGAACATAATTCTAAGAGCCTTCTCCAGGATTGATAAGAGGAATTCCAACGAGTTTTAGTATCTTCAATGGTGCGTAGGATAGATGTTTTATGATATGTTTCTACCTCATTATTCTCTTCGGCTTCAGGTGAGCTTTCAGATATATCTTCATCACCAAATCGTATAAGCCTTACATTAGTTTTGTTATTATTTGCATTAATTTGTACTTGGTCAAGACGCTGACATTGTTTAGAAGATCGAAAGAAATTAATAATTTTTTTGAACCGCTTAGTATATGGACTTATAATTTTCAAAGCATGAATAACAGAAAGTTGGAGTGTATGTGCGGCACATAGTAGACGATTTATACCATCCCAGATTCTAATTGCTTTTTTCATGTTTGCGCCATTATCAGTTATAGCACAAACAATTTTTCCAGTTAAACCGAATTCCTCAATTTTTGAGTTTAAACATTCATTTATTCGTTTACTTGTATGTGGATACTCAAATTTTTCAATAGCCAGAAGTATATTACATACTTCAAAACTAGATGTTAACCAGTGAAGAGTTATACCGATGTACCCAATATTAGTACGGGATGTCCACAAATCTGTGGTAATAGATGCTGTTTTACAAGTATCGGTAAGTAATATTTTAAGTTGAGTAACACCTTTTTGATAAGCTATTTCAATTTCTTTTCTAATGCATTTGTCAGTTGGTGGTTTAAAGGCAGGGTCAAACTGTTGCATCATTTTTCGATATCCTTTTCCATATACAACGTTAAATGCAAGAGAATCAGTAACTAGCCATTCAGTTGTAATTCTTTTTAACTCAGATTGTTTAGATTCATTATGTGGTTTTACTTTTTTAATCAGTTCATTTATATTTAATTGATGTTTTCCATCTAAATCTGACTGTAGTTCACCTGGTCCGAAGACCTTATGTACTGATCGTAGATGTGATTGCATATTTCCAGTTCCCCTGTCATGTTTATACTTTTTACTACATATAACTTCTAAACATTTTTGAAATACAAGTATTTTGCAAATATCCTCATCTTCCTCTTCTTCAAAGTACTTCCAATCATAACTTGGTTTTTTCTTGGGGTTATTTGGATTAGAAAGATTTACTCAAATTTTTTTGGTACTTGGTTCTTCATCAGGTTCTTCCATAGCTTTTCTTCTAGTAATGCTAGTAGAAAGTTTAATATTCTCTTGGACGTCGCTAGAAAGATTATAATCAACATCAGAGGTATATTCGCTATTACTATTCATTTTTTCAACAAATTCGATAAAGATGCGTTTAACAGTAAAATTTGAGTCTCAATTAGAAACTATGATATAGCAAAGTAGAATTTAGAACAAGAAATTATTTAAGATGAAGTTTATTGAAGGTTAAGACGAGTTTCTTATATATATGAATTTAATTACAAATATATATATATAATTATAAAAAAAATGCTAACGTACAATTTATTCTAAAACCAAATAACCTCCTATCTTACTATAGTAAGTCTTCGTTTTTATCCTTTTTCTTGATTTGAACAATATGAACAACAATATTTTAACTTTTTCTTTGACTCGAGTAAATCGTATGATTTTTAGACATAATTATGTAAGTTATCTATTATTATATATATCTCAATAACATCAATCGTACGATATTTCTTCAATAAGGCATCGATACTATTATTTTTTTCCTTGTTCAAAAACTCTGACCGCAATACTCCCATTTTTCCTTACGAATATATATTATATGATATTTCTTTAAATAGGATCTTGGTGTGTTTTCACTATCGTTTTCCTTTTTTCTCAAAAATCACTGACCCAATATTTTCTTTTTCCTTATAATATATACTATATTGCATTTTAGTTGATTTATCTTTTTATCACCACATTTTAATGCAGAACAGATGTGCATATCATTAAGAGTGATTATGCATTATATCAGGCATACTCCTGCAGATTATATGTTATAGAGTCCGCCAGCTTTTTCTGCATAACACCTTTATGGATATGCATATCTATCGCTATACATTTTGATATTCATTTATGCATACCACATATTACTATTGGCATAAAACTTCTTGTTTGTTCCCGTTTTAGTATTAAGGACGTGGGTCAGAATCTATTAAAACTATTTATTATTCTGGGAGTAAGTATTATGATCAATTATAATTATCATTTTTTGATGATTAAATATCTAACCAAAAATCGTTTCATTTCATTTCAATTTAGTCTGAGGATATAAAGAAATTTATTAGTCTAAGTATTTAAAATAAGTTATTCATGTTACGGTGGTTTAATTCATTTTACTGCGATAATCAATACGTGAGTTAAAGAACATTTATTAATCTATCCAAATATTTCATGAAATTTACATTTGATTTAACACGTGAGTATAAAAAACATTTTTTTAATCTAAGTTTTAAATAAGCCATTCAAGCTTATGAATATTTACCACTATTCAATTTGCTCAGTGGATACAAAAATGTTTACTAAGTATTCCAAAATATTCTATTCAAATTCACGGGAGTTCATTGTTCAAACTTGCCTTATTGCAGGTAGGGATGTTAATCGGCCCCGCGTAATTATCAGCCAACTTTGAGCAAGGTTTGCATTTTTAAAGTTATAGAAAGTTATTTCTCTATAACATTCTCTAATGAAGTTTATGGGTTTTTATATTAGATTCTGAAGAAATTCGAATGGGACCGATCAAAATTTTTCCACACTGGTCGGTCCTTAATTGGTTCCATTCAAATCACTCAAAAATTAATGCAAAAACCAATGAATTTCTACTAGAGACTGTTAAAAATGACTTTTCTATAATTTTATTTTGGACGTATGTTAGATAAAAATGCCAATTCTTTACAAATCTTTTTCAAAGTCAGCTGATAATTACTTCAGGTCCGATTAACATCTCTAATTTCAGGTGAACATACAATTAAATATAACACTTGTATGGAATACTATGCACTGTATGATGTCATGAATGAGTAATTGATCAACTAGATAATGTGAAAAAAATTGTCGACGAAGGGCTTGGTGCTATGTCGTCTGCAATCTGATCGAATGGTACACGAAAAACTAATTGTATTTATGTAATTATACTAGGGTTGTTAATGGAGCACTCCGTTGGCTTCATTTTAATAGTAATACTTCAGAGTACTCCGGATTATTACTATTAAAGTGAAGCCAACGGAGTGCTCCATTAACAACTCTAAATTATACAGAAGCACATGATCCATATTGTACCAGTACAATTATCTAATACTTAAGATTTCTGTCAATCTTAAAAAGCGGGCTTTAAATTGTAAAACTAATGCTAATAGAATAGATTTTATATTCAACACGATTTAAAGCCCACCTTTTAAGATTGACAAAAATTTTAAATTTGAAAATCAATCATTATTTGATTTTGCCGAGCACTACATAAACTCTCATTCTTTTTGTAATAAATGCCTAATAAATCCTAAATATCTGTGTTCCATAAATTATTGCCAATTTCACATGTTTCCTTTAATGTTAACCATCGGAGTTAAACTTGGCATGATTATACCAAGCTCTCCCATTCAATGGTGATACTATATAAAGTTTTTTTTGTTTTAAATAATATGGTAACCCGTGGGATAGCCTTGGGGTAACCTTCGGGTAACCCGTTGGTAACTTTCGGGTGACCTGTTAGGTAACCTTTGGGTGACCCGTTGGGTAACCTTTGGGTGACCCACCCGATTTCTACCCGGGTGACTCATAGCCCACCCGTTGGGTAACCCGGGTGAAGATTTTTCAAACGGGTCGAATCACTAGTCTAAACCTACCTTAATGTGTTAATCAAAAATGTCGTGAAGGCAATTTTGCTTATATATATTTACCTAAAATTTAATATAACCCTAATATAGGACAACCCTAACCCTAAAGTTATTTGAAAAAATTATTATATATGAATTGTCTCCGCTTTAGACATCCCCAATAATGTTAAAATTAGACATAGATCGTCTTGATTATTGGCTATGTTTTTACTTGTGACCCGGCACATTTCCTTTTAGGCTAAAACGGAAAGGATTTTCATCAAATAATTTTATATTATCTTATCGATATCGATATTATATATATTAGATATATCAAGTTAGATAATAATAATGATAACGATATCGATATCGATATTGATATAGGCCCAAAAATTTTTTATCGTATTCAGGTTGTATTTATAAGATTTTTAAGTTCGATGACTTTTGATTCCATAATAAAATGTATGCATTGCCATGTAAACTATATTTGAAATTATATACGTACATACTAAAAATACATTTGTTAGTTTTGTTAACAAATTCTCAGATTATTCCTGAATATAGCTATGCTTCCATAGTTAGATGATGAATTCTTAAAAAGATTACTAAATATATGCCAAACTTTAAAGTAAAAAAATATATAGTATATTGTGAAAATCAAGACATTCAAAGTTATGTCTTGACTATGATATTCACAGTCTTCTACATAATAATATCGAACTCAGTTATCTTTTATGATTTTAAAAATCAACTTTTGTACATTATACATGTCTTTGATATTATTAATTGAGGTATAGATAATACTAATAACATGAACCATATGTTGTTTGTCAAAAGAATAATATAGTAAGACCTCTATAAGTGCACGCTCTTGGGGCTAAGCTTTAACAACATGCATTTAGAGATCAATAAGAGAAAGTGTACTTATAGAAGCAAGTATATATTTTGGCCAGAACTTGAGCATGCATTTAGAGGGTGTGCATTTGTAGTGGGTGCAGTTATGGAGGTTTTACTGTAATAGGTTTTGCAAAAGAATATTTACAGTACTAATGATAGAAATCACTGAAATAGTGAGTAAGTTCTGAAACAATGCTCACAATAGAAATTACGATAATTCTAATGTAAACTGACTTACCTTAACAACTTATTATAGTTATCAAAACTTTAAGTTCTTAACAGAATTTTTCAGTCTTTTGTGATTGAAATCACATTCATTTTAATGCAAACCAACTCATATTATTCATATATTGTAGTCACCAGAGTAGTAAATTCTGTATCAGGATAATTCACAGTAAATCATGATAGAAATACAACAATTCCAATACAAGCTATCCCAGACTTAACTGTTACCAAATATTGTGTAAATCTTGCAATAGATTTTTTTTATAGTAACTTGCAATAGAAATACAATAATTTCTATACAAATCATTTTGTTTACCACATATTGTGGTTGTGGTCACTGGAATAGAGAATAAATTCTTTTTAAGTAGCTCAATTCCAATACAAACTAACTTACTTATCTTAATTACATATTATGGCCAATGGAATAGCAAGT
Source organism: Gigaspora rosea (assembly GCA_003550325.1). Classification (NCBI taxonomy): domain Eukaryota; kingdom Fungi; phylum Glomeromycota; class Glomeromycetes; order Diversisporales; family Gigasporaceae; genus Gigaspora; species Gigaspora rosea. Next base: position 59,889 of record QKWP01000141.1, on the reverse strand, counting down.
AATTTTGTAGTTAAATTATACAGTAACTCACAATAGAAATCATGCCAAATTTATATAAATTAACTTATTTTAATCACAAATTGTAGAATTATAATAGTAAGTTGTTAATAAATTTTTTTCAATAATTTACAATAAAAGTTATGACATTCTAATGCAAACTAAAATTTAATTGCATATTATATTCACTTAAATAGTGAGTGAACAAGTTCTGTAACAAAATTTTGTTTGCACCAGCATGCTTATAATTGATAATTTTAATGCTAGTTAACTTATCTTATTTATAATAGTAAATAAATTCTATAAGAGCAGTGTCATTAATCACCTGATTACTTTTTATCAGAGGCCTACCCCTCTTCCTTAATATATAAATAGTCAGGTTCTTATATATAATTTTAACTTTTTTTACCCCCTTCCCCTCTAAAAAATCACCTAACTAAATTTTCATTAGCTCATGAATAATATTAATTTAGGCCATACAAAATTATATTCCTGGTTTTCATATCATGGGATAGTGATCAATAACCTGGTGGTATAGCTTTTTTTTAATAGTAAATAAATTTTTTTAAATAATGGTCAAAAGAAAAATTCATTAATTACCAATCCGGATAAGATCAGCACTATAGCTATATTATTACTATATGTGAAATTGGAGATAAACAAATATATAAACAATATATTAGTAAATCTAATTATAACCCTTATGAAAAGTTTTTTTTTGTACTAAATAAATATTATTTTTTGATATAAGTAAAGTTGTAGAGCAGGTTCTTGTGCATCTACTGATAAAATTTCATTAAAATCGGACCTGTAGATACCAAGATATAAGTAAAAACGTCTTTAAAATTCTTTAAATCATATAAAAAATTTATATATACAGGCTTGTTTCAGATTTTGTACTATGTTGTTTATATATTTGTTTTGCTCCAATTCTAAATATAAGAATATTGCCAATCTTATCTGGATTGGCAATTAATGCTTTTGTCTCATGATTTATTATATCTGATATATAGTATTATTACTCATGGCATTATCTTGAATAATAGCCTGAATTAAGCTTAATTTTGGCTAAATTTTGAAATTATACCAGTATTACTCCCCTGCATGTTATTATGCAAAAATATAGTAATTGGTTTTTATATTACAAATTAATGATCTATTACAATAATTGCATGATTTTTTTAGTAAAAAAAACTTAGTATAGCACAAACTCAATATACCATATACAAGACTCTCTCAGATATTAGACTCTTTTGTACTGTAATGAATTAAAAATTTAATTTTTGAAATTGTAAATAATTTCTATATTTGTGTAGTTTCGATGTAAATAATTTATACTAAAAGGGTAATAATGGGTAGCTTAGTAGCTTAACTATATGAATGTTATTTTAGGCACATTAAAACATTATTGTAGCTATATTAATGTAGTCGTTTAATCCTGTTGTACCAATTAAGGCTTGAAAAGCCCACTAAGTAATATAGTAGTAACTATGTAGCATAGTAGAAATTGTAAAGTAAGCATAACCCTCATAGAATAAACTTAGTAATTGCTAAGTAATGTAGTAGTAGCTAAGTAACGTAGTCAGAATTTAACATGTATATAAAGGCCTCAAGTTCTAGACTAGAAGAAAAGTTCAGTTCTATTGTTATTTAATAAAGAATTCTCTTTATTTAGTATTAAATAAATTATTTGACTTTTAATATAAATAAAAAAATTATATTTATCCTTGAATTCAACTTGCAACTTTAATAATACCCATCATAACTCAATTCAACAAACTAAATTGACTTTTAATCTTGAATCAGCTTTTATTAAGACTTGAATTCAGTTTAACATAATCCTTCAAAATTATATACATGACTTATATTGGCCTACCAATTGGTCTATAATTTATTCCTGCACATGTAGAAAAACTCCAAATTTTTTCTAAATTAAACCCACATTGATATTACCTGACTGGGATCAACTCCAATATCCTGGTGAACCCATTATTCATTTATATAATATATTATTATTATTATATTGATATCAGATTATTGATATTCCTGATATTAGCATCACTAGCATATGCATCTCTATTTATTGTAGTGATTCAGTAATAGATCATCTCTTTAGTCTCCACTGATTGCATATTCGACTTAAACCAAATCTTTAATACTTATTTATATCTTCTCCTGTACATGGGTGGAGTATAAATAGGCACTATTGTTTATATTGTTTTACTCACTCTTCCAAATCAACTATTACAGTATGTACTCGGATCTACAACATGGAATAAAGTTTTAGTAAAATGTAAAGACCTGGGTATACAAATAAATAAAATAGAATAAACCTCCCAATTATCAGACCTATAATATACAAAAGACTCATAGGTCTAATTATAGATTTTAAAAACAGTGTAATAAAAAAGATTTAGTCCAGCAGTTTACAATAGTATATTTTTACTATAGATACATTATAAGTGTTGGCAAATGATTTGTTTATTAGTAATCATTATATTTTATTGTTATATCATTTATTAATTATAAAATAAATTATATAATACAAGAATGCAATAATTCTCAATTAATAAACTATTTACTAACATATTAAAAATTTTAACTTTTTGATAATAATTTATCTAGACATGTAAGTTATAATAGAATGTTTGGACAATTAAAATTGTCAAGTAGCAAATATATTAACAAATTATTACTACACTTACAAACTCATTTTGTTTCAATACTGAAAGATTATTGAGTTTGAAATCATTATAAACTATTAGATTTATATAGCAAAAATGGAGATGGTAAATCAATTTTTATCAAATTTAGTATAATCAGTTTGAAAGATATAATAGTAAATGATAAAGAATTATATAAAATACTATCATGGCAATGTATTACTACCCTAATCAACCAATTAAACTGCAGAATCAAGTGTAATATAAAATTGAAGTGATTATGGTTTTTTTTAAAAAAATTGACCATACTATCTATGAAACAACTTAGATAGCTATTCCACAAAAAATTGTTTACCCCCTAAAATTTTGGCCAATCAAAATTTAAGATCAGGTATAATGTGATAGTCAAAACAAACATTTTATTTTTCTAAGTAAAAAGTGGTATGTATATAAAGCTAAAAATGTGTTATAGTTGGGATTAGATAAAGAGTAGAATGCTTTATTAGTAAAATTTCATGAAACTATTTTTAATTAGGCCGCAGGAGGTGGTTTTTTAATTAAAAATTAAAGCTATTTGTGTTTTTTTGTAAAAAGATGACTTTGTTTTGAATTTTATATTACACCTGATCCTGAAATTCAATTGGCCAATATTACAGAAGCGAACAATTTTTGTGAGAGGGCAAGGAGCGTTCCTATGAAACCATCTCTTGTACTCTAACAAAAAAATTTCTTACAATATTTTGGGTTAGAACTTTTTTGCTAAAACATGCTACTTCAACTCTAACCTAACCCTCACCCTAACTCTAAACTAACAAACTAATTTATTGGTTTGATTTCACATTCACCAGATCTTATTTAATATGCACATATTGCTACAGCTATATTTTATTAAGGTTAATAATAAAAGCTAAAGTAACTCGAATAAAATAAATAAATTGTTAACATTCTGATCATCAACATGTAATAAGGATATATAACTACTTTATTTAAGTGATTGTAAATAGTAAATCCGATATTCACTTCACAATCACACTAATTACAGTATATAACCCAAATTGATTAATAATTAATATGGATTTTCTGTCACCAAATCTCAGTTTTTTTTTCAAAGCACACAAATAATAAGTTTGCAAAGTAAAAACCTAGCCTCTAGAGAATTAAGTGTTCTTATAGCTTCAATAGTACAATAAAAATTTCATATATATTGTAAAATATTAAAGTGAAATGCTATCAAAACAAACCAGAACATGAAATATTACAGTTATGTCAAATTTAATAAAAAAATCAAGCTACTACTGTAAATTACTGTGTAAAATATCTGGTAGTTATAAACCAAAATTAGAAAAATGGGTTTATGCAGGTTTTTCTACAAAACAGCCAATAGAATTGCGATAAACTTGAAATAGACCCAGTATAAATCAAGGGGGTACTGATCAAGGGGTATTTTCCACAGTAATTTACGGTACTAATGCATTAACATGTGAAAATGTTATATATATCACTCGATATTATATAATTGTCAAATAGAGAGCTTCCATTAGTTAACTGTAATAAAAAAATTTACAAACCTCACTTTACTGACCAAGCCATTATTTAAACCAATTATAAAAATTTGCATAGCCTTAATACAAATCTTTATCTGTTCTGCTATAAATCATAATATGAAATTGATAAAATTTTGATAATTTCACTATGATACGATATAGCATACACTATTCTAACTCCCTTTAAACAACTCATGCGCCTAGTTATTATTATTATATTATCTTGCTTAATGCTTAACAAATGTTCTGATACAATTTTAATTTTTTTTCTACCCTAGTTACTTGTATCAGTAGCTCTTATAAAGGCTTTGAACCATTTAACAAAGTCTTTATCCTTTTTGCTTTTGAAAGTTTTTGCCAAAGTCCAATTATTTTCACAAGACATAGGCAGGACATCATGCATAGCAATATCTCTAAAGCTTGGCTATGTCTTAAAGAAGGTTCTGAATTTGGATTCAATTTTGTTAGGTTTATCATTACCACAAGGTTTATATGGAGGAAGGTGGATTTTCTTATCAATGTGCCCTGTTAGCTTCAAAGTTATCTAAATTTGACATTTTGCAAAGTAATTTTTAACAGAATTTTTTTTATTTTTTATTTTTATTTTTTGTATAAAGTTAAAAAAAAAGGAATAAAACTTTATAATAAGGCAGTTTAATAACTTGAAAAAAAACTAAGGCAGTGAATTTGTGTTTGAATAAGTATCTCATAGTCACTACCAATTGCAAAAGTAGTAACTAAAAAAGTGAAGCCCAAAAACTACTAACAAACACTACTATCTAACTAAAACACTATCTAACAATCATTCAAGGCTCCTATACTTTGAACTGGTGTGCAGAAAGAGGCATAAAATATTTGGCCCGGGTTCAAGGTTCATAGGGTCTTGCTGTGGTAGTCACAAGATACATTATTACATTCCTTAGATAAATATTGCCTTCTGTTGCTTCTATTTCTTGTACTTATTATCTCTGTATGTGGTCATTAATGGGCACTTTTCTATTTATAGTGGTGGGATTTGAATGCTCGATTAATCATGAAACTTGGTTCACAATGTTACATGATAACGAGATAATAATGCATTCTTTTCTTTAATTGCGTTGATCCTTGCTATTTTACTATTTTGATTTAACGGATGTGTTACGCCAATTGCACATCTTTACCGGGCGAAGTAATTTCGAATTTCACACGTACATACGTATGTGTGCTGTATGTACGCGCCTAAAATCACAAGGTTATATTTAGGCATAATGTGCATCCATGCACATTCCCATCATTTACAAGAGTAGTTTCTTGCTGGATTGTTTATTTTTATGGCGATTGTCTAACAAAATCACATGATGAATAACCAAAACCTTAGTAATAGTATTAATGTTTCAAAATGTTGGGGTTTAACACCAAAAACTATGACACAGACACAAATTAACAAATCAAGATTATAGGCACATATAAATTTCTAAATAAACTTCTTGTCTAAATATTAATTTGTCGTTCCGGTTTTCATCATAATTTTATCGTGATGCAGGCTTACCGAATGAAAATACAAATTTCAAGAATAATGTCTTTATTTTATAATTTGGCAATTGTTGTCATTATAATTTTTTTCTTGACTGGCTTACCAACAGGACTCTCACAAGTCATAAAATATTCCAACTTCACATACACAGAAACATCTAGTCAAGCTAATCTTAGCGTAAATTCACCTCACATCTTAGCTATTAGGCATTATCAAAACGATGAGAGTACGTCAATTGTTCACATCGGTCGGGAGAATTATGTCACCAGCGCTAATTTATGCTTGGAACAAAGACTATTACTTTGTGTTCTTCAAGGGAATGGAAGCGTTATTGAAATAAACTTTAATAATACAGAGGAAATACAAGATATTAATTTCTGCTCGTAAATGGTAAAAATCCTATAAACATATACCCATTATTTGAGCAATACGTTTTGGTATCATACGTACATGCAAATGATACTTCCGATAGTACAACATACATGGATCGAGGAATGGTTATAGATTGGAACGGAAATATTTTGAGGTTTGTTATAAATAAAATTGTAAAATTTGAATAAAGATAATTAATTGTATTTTTATGCTACAGCATAATCGATTTTGGACCATCTTTCTTATTCCCGAACAGTACAACTTGGGAGCCAAATGAATTGATTGTAAATAACATTGTTCCCCGAAACGGATTTTTGCGTTTATCCAGAGTGCGTAGAACAAATAATTTTGAATGAAAGCAATATGGACGGTATGTTGCGTTTTTATTTATTAAATACATGCTCACATACTAAACCTAAAAAAAATTTTCTTTTAGCTTTAACGATGGAAGTTTCAGTTTATTACAAAATGACACGTTCACTACAGATAGTACAGATCTTACCAACTTTCAAGTTACAGTGCTTCAAACTTTAGATAACGGATATGCGGTTATATACTCTAATGCGTTATTTGCGAGTACAAGAATATATGCTTTGAAATTGAAATTTAATGAAAAAATCGCCATAAAGTTTAATTTATATGAATTAACACAACCAAACACAACTTTCATTGGCTTATTTTGTTCTGTCGACTACGTTTATGTTGGTCATTTATGTATTGCATCTGTAGCAAGTACGATAGTTTCTCAGGCTCCGACTAATACGACTGCTATAGTCACAACTACATTGGCACCCTTGACCACTCCTACTACTAGTTCAATGCAAGTATTATATCATTTGAAGATACGCTTTCTCTCCTCTGGATCTGTGCTGACAGCGAATCAAGTGGCACCTAACGAAAATTCAGTGGCTGCTAGAATATTGCCTCCTGGAGGATATGCATTAATATTGCAGCAACCATTTAAACCTATCATATATTTCAACTTTAGTCTTTACAATGAAAGCAATCAATTAGTTGATTATAGCTTTCCAATAAATCCTATTATTTCTAATATGTTTGGCGCGTTTGATATATTGCAAAATAACACAATGATGGTTGCGCAAAATGAATTCTCTACTATTTGGAGCCTTATTTCAATCCAACTGCCTTCACTCTCATTGTATAATTGTAAATATATTAATTTTAAATACTAAGCATGCCTTTAATTTAAATAATAATTAATTGTATCATATAGATAATGAATACGGGAATTTCCATGTAGATACAACATACCCTCGAAAGGATAGTAATAATCTGGAGATTAATTGCAATAAAATTAATATCACATTTCACGATCCAGTTTCGTTTGCGGATGGAAACTTGTCTATTTATCAGATATCTAATCAAGGAGATATTCTTCGACAAATTATTAATTCAAAAAATTGTATTAATTGTATCGCACAAGATAATGTCGTCACTCTTGATGTATATGATTCTACCTTTAATGAGCCAGGTGCAAAATATTATATACAAATGGATAATAAGTTTGTACAAAATTCAATATACGATGAAGCTATTTTGGGAATTGATCCATATATGTGGACTTTTCGCACAGGTTTCGTATAACTGCAAAAATCAATATTTAAGTTTTTATTGATTGCTAATCTCATTAATATCGATAATTATAAATAGCTAATGTCGATATTAGCCAAAGTTCAAGTTATGCTGGTATGTAATCAATCTATAAGCTAATCTAAATGAGCATAATATTAGATTTAAATTTATAATTAATTAAGCGATATTCGGGGAGTAGTAAGATTAACGAAAAGTGGTACTCAATATTTTCAAGCAATGAGTAAATCGGAAAGAGACGCCTTCATTACAGCATTAGTAAATGAACTCACTGTTAAAATTCCTACAGAGAAGGGTAGATTGAGCTCAAATGGCCATTATCACTTGACACCACTGTTGAATCGCAAATTCTTATTTCCTTCTCTATTAATAAGGCAAAAAATAGTGAAAAATTTCTTAGTACACTAGTGTCAAAATATTTAAGCCAATTAATAGAAAATGGAGCATATACGGGCATATCAACGGGAACTACCACAATTTATCTAGATTATATTTACGGATTTCAACTAACTCGTAGGGATTATTTTACTTTTTCTTTTTTTTTTGTTTTAACTCTATTTATAATAACAATTTATCTTAATAGAGTCAATAAGCGATTTTTTTGAAATGCACAAGATAGAGTTTATTATACTCATTGTTACCATAGTTATAATCTTAATGCTAATTTTAATAGCAAAATTGAGATCACCAGAGGTGACGCTTTTAATTAATATAATTCTATATTTGGCTTTTTTTTCCATGTCTAAAGATAAATATATAAAAATGTAGGGTGACAGTTTTATCATTTTACAGCTTGGTCTTGCCTTATTTAGATTAGTCACCTTCCTAATATTTGTTTTTACTGATTCTAAAACTATCCCAAATTTATACATATCGAGGTACGTATTTTTAAATATATGTCGCAGCTAATGCTGAAAATTTGGATCTCAAAAAATTACGTATGCCTTTTAAAATATCATCCTATGCTCTCTATTAAACGGCGTAATCTTAATTCCTGATCTAGTACTAAAATGCATCCTTAAGTAATTTTAACATGATAGATCCAGATTTTAAGAATTAGCTTCAGTATCAGTAGTGCAATATTAAATAATCATAACATTTAATTTTTATTTAAAACTAGTTTAATATTTTTTGTGGTTCCCCTAGCATTCAATTTACCTTCAGCATTTATAATATTATTAACGGAACGCTATGATGAATATATCATGTGGTTTACAATATATAGAAGAACTGCAATTACAGTTGCATTGTTATCTGCCACAGATATTGATTTGCTATTACTTTTAAAATGTTTAAAGGCTCCTTTTACTCATCGGGCATTAGCATTAATTTTTAAGGGATCTTGCTTGAACTTACTTTTGATACCTATACCCCAATTTATTATTCAAGTATGTTAAAATATAATGAATATAATTGTATATATCATTAACTAATGAAGATTAATTTTATTAGGTAATATACAATATATTTAGTGTTCAATACAGTTTTATATCATTTATTTCTTTGATAGCAGCAGCTCTCTCAATAGTTGCTAGCATAGCTTCCAAAATAATTGCGATTAAATTTACAGCGTACTCGCCCTATTTTATCCCACCGAACAATAGAATGAGAAGATTAGTAATTACTTTGCATCATTCTTAATTAAATATAGGCTAAAGATGATCAAAGTAATTAAGTTTATATTTTCATAATAAGCATAATAAGCCTTGATGACATGACTCCCTCGAATCTTAATGTCGACAAATGTACAAGGTGCATGCGACACAATATTTCTCCAACTTGGTGTCAATCATGTGATATTAAAGAAGCAACTACAGGGTGGACCAGTGGAAATAAAATTATTGACGAACTTATTAAAAGATATCAAATAAATACTACAGGATATGATGCAATGATTGAATGGATCCCATTTAATAGATTGAATAATGTGCAAAAAGTTAGAGAAGAAGAAACAGAAATGATATTTATGGCATTCTGGCTAGATGGTATAAGAGTAATTAAAAGTGAACTTACCGATACACAGTCATATATATATATACGGTCACGTATTGAATCATGTGGTGTTAAACTCATAATGATTAAAAGTGAACTTGACGAATGCACACATTCGCTGTCATGCATTGAATCATGTATAGTTAATCACAAAACTTTGTATAATTCCCCAATAAGTGATATTTTATTAAAAGTGTAAGCTAAATTCTGAACGTATTATTTAATAGTTTATCGTATATTATCATATTAACATCTCAATATTATTTACAATTTAAGTTTACAGATTATATGACATCAGAAGGAAGTGTATGTGGGATTACTCGAAATGAAACAAATCAATATATAATTGTATTACCTGATGAGTTTAACTCTAAAAGAGACAGTTCAAATGGAAAGTGTAAATATTGTAAGCATTACAATACTTCACCTGCTTGGTGTCAATCGTGTGATCCTTGGAAAACAATTCAAGAATTGACAAGTGAAAACGAAGAGATTAATAATTTTATCAAAGAATTTTCAAATTAAAGCTACGGAATATGAGACGGTAATTGAATGGATCCCATTCGATAGACTAGCTAATCTGCAAGAAATTAAAGATGAATCGGATCTAGTACTAATTGCAAATTGGTTGGATTGTATACGAACAATTAAAGGAGAATCTGGAAATTATACACAGTCACGCACTATTTCATGTGTTGAACTTATGAAATTGCATTATTCTCAAGCAGATACTTCAGTCCTTATAGAAATGTAAGTTAAAATCATTTTATTCTAGTTTGAAACTACACAGCTTAATTAATGATTATTTTTTGTAAGTTTAAGAAACATATGAAAGTAGAGAAATATAGAATACATGGAATAACTCAAAATACCGAAACTGGTGATTACATGATTGTACTTGATTTTTATTATAATGAAAGAATGCTTTCAAAATGGAACGTGTGAACATTGTAAAAGATTTAACACTTCTCCTGTCTGGTGTCAGTCGTGTGACCCTTGGAAATCAGCTCAAAAATTTACAAGTGGAAACGAAGAGATTGATAATTTTATCAAAGAATTGCAGATTAAAGCCACGGAATACGACAAGGTAATTGAATGGATTCCATTCGATAGATTAGTTAATCGGAAAGAAATTAAAAATAAATCAGAGGTAGAATTCATGGCAGACTGGTTGGATTGTATTCGAATAATTAAAGGTGAATCTGGAAATTATACACGGTCGCGCACTATTTCACGCGTAGAGCTTATGAAATTGCACTGTTCTCAAGCAAGCACTTTGAAACTTATAGAAAATGTAAGTTAGAATAATTTTAGTTTGTTTAGTAGTATACGATTTAGTTAATTAATGCTTATTTCTTATAAGTTTAAGAATCATGTGCAGTTAGATAAATATAGAATACATGGAATAACTCAAGATACAGAAACTGGGGAATATATGATTGTATTTGATTTTTATCATCAAAAAAGAAAGCCTATCAACGGAATATGTGAAGATTGTAAACGATATAACACTTATTTGGCCTGGTGTCAACTGTGTGATCCTTGGAGAGAAGTTCAGGGATGGACAAGCAATGATAAGGATATAGATGATTGCATTAAGGAATTTCAGCTTAAAGCTACTGCATATGAAAATGTAATTGAATGGATCCATTTTGATAGATTAGAAGGCCCAAAACAAATTGGTAAAGGAGGATTTGGTACTGTATACTTATCAACTTGGTTAGATGGAAAACGGATAGTCGATGGTGATAGTGAGAGGTATACACGATTTCGTAAAACATCCTGTGAAGTCGCTATTAAAACATTGCCTGGTTCTCAAAAAAGTGACAGTTTTTTAACAGAGGTAGGCTAAATTATTTAATTTTAAATGCTATATAATTTTACAAATTTTTATTAACAAGCTTTATTCATCTCAAGTTTAAAAATCATATGCAATGTAGATTGGAGGGTAGTGATCTTGAAATATATGGGTTGACTCAGAATACAAAAACTGGTCAATATATGATGGTATATCAATATGCCAATAGAGGGAATCTTCATGATTTTTTAACAAAAAATTTTATAGAACTTACATGGCAAACAAAAATCGAACGGCTTGCGTCATAACTTACGATTTATCTCAAATTCACCGAACAGGACTTATTCATAATGATTTTCATAGTGGTAATATTTTAATAAACCAAAATATCGGCGGAAATATAATATCATACATTACAGATTTAGGATTATCAAGGAAACAAGATGAATATGATTCGAAAGAGGCTGTTTATGGAGTAATGCCATATGTTGCTCCAGAAGTTCTTATGGGTCAGAAACACACGAAAGAAGCGGATATTTATGGTTTAGGTATTATTATGGCAGAAATATCAACTGGAATGAGGCCTCATGAAGAACGTGAATTTGATTATACGCTTGCATTCGAAATTTGGAATGGATTACGTCCAGAATTTGCTAATGGAACTCCTGATTGCTACGTTGAATTAGCCAATCAATGCATGAATTCAAATCCACAAAGCCGGCCTACTGCTGAGTATGTTTATTCAAAAATTAATGAATGGAAAACAATTATTGAATCAGAAAATTTGACAGAAGATATAAAAAAGAAATTTACCGATGCTGACAAAATAATTAAAATAACATCACAAAGATCCTCATCAGTATCTCAACACAAGTATTCTAGCAGTAACTTACAAAGAATAATAAAGAGTCTTAAAGGTATAATAAGGTGAAATATTTTATATTACTTATACTCTGTAACTAACCATATTATTTATTAGAATCTACAAGTTCAATCTTATCGCTTAACCTGTTAAATGACGAAACTATGTAAAATAAGTAGCTACGTGATATTGTCATGTCCAACCAGGAATAAAAACATCTTTCTCAATGCGACTGACTAGTGATCGAGATCGTCCACAAATACTGCTGAAGATTCATATTGTGAAATGCGGTATTAAATTTTAGCAAATTACTATGGGATAAAAAAAGGATTGTTGAGATGATTTTTTTCATCGTACAATGAACTCACTTGATCTGTTAAATTATTTTCATTTACAATTAATTAAAAACTGAGTTCGACTATTAATTTAATATATAATTGATAATTTTTATACGATCATTAAAAAGTGTTATGATGTAAGATAAATTTTAAATTATAAAATATTCTTTTTTTTTCTCGTCTTTAACAATCAGCGATTGTTAAAAAGTAAATTGTGATAAAATTTCTAAAAACTTTTGCTTACATCACTATAAGAATTTAAGAAGCTGTTTATTTTGTTTTATTTTGCTTATTATTATGTGATGTAATAACGATAATACAAATTGAATCATGTAAGACGTGTGGTGCAGAAAATTGGCGGATCCATTTCTAAGTTAACACGTTACTTTCTAAGTTGTTTGAAGAGTATTCTTTCATTAAAAAGGCTCTAGAGAAAAAAAAACACATAATAAAACCTTAAGAAAAAAACCAGTACCTTGTAAAAATGTGAAAAATATACTATTAATATACTAACAAGAAAAAATGAAATGAAAAGGTTTGATTTGCTTGGAAATTAATAAGAATCTGATTTGTCAGAAAAAATTGCGCATGCTCACATTTTAATATGATAATTATAACTTTGATTCTAATAATAACCAACTCTAATACTAATCTGCGACTATTGCTAATCAAAAATTATTACTTACACTCACTAATATGAGTTTGATAATGAGAGGCTTGACGGGCCTGATAAATTGTCTATTTTTGCCGGCCCGCACGACCAGAAAAATATAATTTACTATGTTTTCACAGCTATTATTATCATAATTCCTGGCACGCCTGTAAAAATTGGCCGAACATTTTCAGCCAATTCGGTTAAGTTTGTGACTTCAGGAATAATAGATACAAAAAACAATCAATAAATTGATATATAAGATACTGTAGAAACATAATTTAAGATCAGGTGACTAACATAAATATTACACTACAGCAGTACTTTAAGACCATAACGATATGCATATCTCTGGTTGAATACAGAAATATGATATTTTCAAAGCGTCTTCATGTTGAAAAAATTTAGAAGGTTTATCAGATCGAAAAATTCCAAACCATATTAATAATATGATTTATGTTGCATTAATGGTTTTATTTTATTATATACAATTAATTCTAACTATAAATAATCTTCAGGTTTAAAGTTTTAACTATGCATTGTACAAAATTAAGACCTCAATGCACTCTGCAAATGAATAAAAAAAATATTACACATTACAGAATACTATGTAACTATAATTAGGCTTTAGATTTTAACAAATTAATAAATGATCTTTATACTACTCATTATATTATATGGATAAACTGTATCAAAATTAGAGATATATTTATAGAATTATCAGTAACAAATAAAAACTAAATGTGTAACAGGATGTCTTGATATGGTGATGCAATAAATTTTATTTAAATGAAAAATATTTACAATGGTAGTGTAAAACACACTTCTTATTTACATTCTATTATCAATGAAACCCGTATACAAAAAATACATAAAAGATTAACAGAACTAAACAACAAAATGGTCAGAAAACCTCAACTAGCAGACCTGAGCATTGTAGTAGAGCAGTTGAAGTTGGAGCTACAAGAGGAGTTGAAATTTCTGACAAAAAAGTAGTAGCTAAGATCAAATATCAAGTAGTTAGAAGAAGGTGAAAAATCAACTAAGTACTTTTTTGAATGCTACAAATCAAGAACATCAAGGGAAGCAATAAATTTAATTAGATATCCACTACCAGCCATAGAAGATTGGTTAGAAATTTTGCAGTATATAAGGGACCAATTCGAGGTGCTATATCAAGATGAACCAGTAGAGATAAAAGCAATAGAGGCCCTTACTACTGATTTTTCATCAGTATCATTGCAACAAAATGAGGTTCTAATAAAAGAAATTAGCTTACAAGAAGTTATGGACACAATAGATAAACTTCCAAATATAAAACACCAGGTTCAGATGGAATAACATACAAATTTTACAAGGTTTATTGTGAGGAAGTTTCTCCAAATTTTAGAGAGGTCTTCAATAAGGCACTGAGCTTGGGTATAATCCCAGACTCGTGTAGAGGTTGTACCCGAAATAAATTTCAAATTCCGGATAACCCGCCCGTTTACCAGATTATTACCGGGTCACAAACCGGATTGTTTTGAAAAATCCGGGTTACCCGGGTGACCCGGTTGACCCGGTTTGTTTGATTGGCTAATGCAAAATTGAGGTAGCTCTTAAGGGTATGTAATTTTTTTAGGGGTGTACCCGTTAAAAAATTTAAGCTCCGGGTTACTCACCGTTTACAACATTATAAAATGGGTCATCTTAATAATCCGGGTAACCCGGTTTTTTTTTGATTGATTGATGCAAAATCATAAATTCTCTTATATGCATTTTTTTAAAAAACTACGTATAATGATAATGGTAACCGATGAATTTATTTAATTTTTATGTATAAACTTTAATATATAAGTTTAACCGGCCTAAAATTCATTCGGCAAATTTTACAGGTGCTCCGAGAATCATGATAATAGCTGTAACATAATCAGTTTATTCTCCAACGGCTAGAGGCCGTCGGAAAATAAACTGGGTTTAAATAATAAAATTTAAAATGACCTCACTCCCAACGGACATACGTACTGTACATACGTTTGTACGTCACATTATCATGCTTATGGATAATAAATCCGGGTCACCCGGTTAACGATAGCTATGACCCGGTTGACAGGTGTTAACCGGGTTACCCGGGTAACGCTTATACGGGTACAAGCTCTATACATGGCAAACAAAAATCGAAAAACTTGCGTACATAACTTACGATTTATCTCAAATTCACCGAACAGGACTTATTCATAATGATTTTCATAGTGGTAATATTTTAATAAACCAAAATATCGGTGGAAATATAATATCATACATTACAGATTTAGGATTATCAAAGAAAAAAATGAATATGATTCAAAAGAGACTGTTTATGGAGTAATGCCATATGTAGCTCCAGAAGTTCTTATGGGTCAGAAACACATGAAAAAAGCAGATATTTATGGTTTAGGTATTATTATAGCAGAAATATCAACTGGAATGAGGCCTCATGAAGAACGTGAATTCGATTATACACTTGTATTCGAAATTTGGAATTGATTATGTCCGGAATTTGCTAACGAAACTCCTGATTGCTACGTTGAATTAGCCAATCAATGCATGAATTCAAATTCACAAAGCTGGCCTACTGCTGAGTATGTTTATTCAAAAATTAATGAATGGAAAACAATTATTGAATCAGAAAATTTGACAGAAGATATAAAAAAGAAATTCACCGATGCTGACAAAATAATTAAAATAACATCACAAAGATCCTCATCAGTATCTCAAAACAAGTATTCTAGCAGTAACTTACAAAGAATAATAAAGAGTCTTAAAGGTATAATAAGGTGAAATATTTTATATTACTTATACTCTGTAACTAACCATATTTATTTATTAGAATCTACAAGTTCAATCCTATTGCTTAATCTGTTAAATGACGAAACTACGTAAAATAAGTAGCTACGTGATATTGTCATGTCCAACCAGGAATAAAACATCTTTCTAAATGCGACTGACTAGTGATTGAGATCATCCACAAATACTGCTTAAAATTCTTATTGTGAAATGCGTATTAAATTTTAGCAAATCACTATGGGATCGAGACGATTTTTTTTATCGTACAATGAACTCACTTGATCAGTTAAATTATTGTCATTGACAATTAATTAAAAAAACTGAGTTCGACTATTAATTTAATATATAATAGATAATTTTTATACGAACATTGAAAAGTGTTATAATGTAAGATAAATTTTAAATTATAAAATATTCTTTTTTTTTTCTCATTTTTAACAATCAGCGATTGTCAAAAAGTAAATTGTGATAAAATTTGTATTATTAATTTCCTGGGAGTTTAAAAATTACAGCAGAGATTCCCGATGATCATAGGATACAGATGGCCCGAAGGGTCATCTGCATCATATGATCATCGGGAATCTCTGCTGTTATTTTTAAGCTCCCAGGAAATTCATGAGTAATACCCTGACTTACGTTGTTCATGCCTACCTTCATTATAATTTCACGTGATTATTTGTGACCGGGAATCTTCCCATGGAAGATTCCCGGTCATGATATGATCTCGTGGGAATTTATAATGAAGGTAGGCATGAACAACAAATAGTAAGGCAGGGTATTACTAAAAAAATTTGGTTGCATCACTATAAGAATTTAAGAAGGTGTTTATTTTATTTTATTTTATTTTTTTTGCTTATGTAATAATGGTAATACAAGATTGTATCATGTAAGACATGTGGGAGTACTCTACTATAGTCATGCCGCGGAAAATTGGCAGTCCATATCTAATGCAACATGTACTTTCTAATTTGTTTTAAGAGTATTATTTATTAAAAAAGCTCTAGAGAAAAAAAAAAGCGCATGAAAAAACCTCAAGAAAAAAAAAGTAACTTGTAATAATGCGAAAATATACTGTTAATATAAGAACAAGAAAAAAGGAAATGAAAAAAGTTATTTGCTTGGAAATTAATAAGAATCTGATTTGTAAGACAATATTGCACCAACTCACCTTTTAACATGATAATTATAACTTTGATTTTAATAATAACCAACTCTAATACTAATCTGCAACTATTACAATAAAAATTATTGCTTACACCCACTAATATGGATTTGATAATGATAATTAGAGGCCTGCACGGACCTGATAAATTTGTTATTGGCCGGCCACACGGCCCTAAAAGCTATTATTATCATAATTCCTGGGAAGCCTGTAAAATTGGCCGAACGATTTTTGGCCGATTCAATTAAGTTTGTGATTTCGGAATAATAGATTTGATATATCTGATAGATCAGGTGACTAACATATTAGAGATAGTTGCACAGCGCAATTAGCTTTTTGCCATACATACCAAGATAGATACGATACAATGTTTCTGACTATTAACTAAGAAAACAGGCTGTATAGAATTTTTCAGACTTGCTACGTAGCATAATTCGGGTTAGTTTGTATAATGCTAGCTTTTGATGTTTTATAATTATGCATAGTTAGCAAATCTGATATTTTTGATGTTAAGTCAATAAATACACAATTATTATACAGTTTTATTGCAGTTCAGAATCATATTCCTGCGGGTTCCAAAGATTAAAACAAATTTAAAAAAAAAGAGAAAAAAAATTAAATAATAAAAAATAAATAAAAAACGGGAGGGAGAATATAAGGACCCCGAAATATACATAGATAGGTCAGGTTAATTATTGGGTTACTAAAAAGGAAAGATCTGCAAAAACTTCAAAAATAAGCAAAAAAATTACTATAAATAGATAAGATCTAAGCAAACTCATACCTGACCTATCTATATATATTCGGGATCCTGGAATATAGCTATCTACACTATTGTTATATTTAGCCAACAATTCATCTCTCTTCTTTTTGTTCTTTTTGAGAGGGTTTTCTTGTCTGCTTTCCAAACTTTTTTTATCACTGCTACCATTCTGATATTTGTTTTTCAACTTATTTAACAGTTTTTTTTGGGTATCATCATTATCGGCAAGCACAGCCTCCATAGTAATTGAAGCTTTATGATCAATAAAAATCAAAAATCAAAACTATGTATGGTATCATAAAAAATTTTAATATGACAGATATTTAAGTAATCGTGTTTTATTAAATAATCGATGCATCTTATATTTAAAATGGATCACATTGTTTTAGATGCACAGCTATTACTTTTTTTAAAAAAAAATTTCAATACAAATCGACTCACACTTTTTATGACTATAAAGTTACAGTGTCCTTTTTTTTTATTACATACAGTAGATTTTTTTTCAAAAAATGCTTTAATTGCACTTTATTTGGGTAGTTGGATGAATTTTTTAAATAAACTGATAAGTTTGATTGGTCAAATGAAAATTTTACTCTGTAATAGGTTAGCAAGTGCTTGTCATTAATCTTCCTGAAATTTTGCTTTGGAATTTTGTGCCATTAAAGCTGTACATTTAATTAAATAAAAAATATGAGTGTTTCGTATAAGCGTCAGATTTCAATTACAGTCAGGCCTCCCTATAGTCACACCCCATATAGTTACACCTCTATTTAAGCACCTGATTTTGTGCGACGGACTCAAACATAGTAAAAAAAACCTCATTATAGTCACAAATCGCTTATAATTACTATCACTATGAAAATTTGATTTTTTAACAATTTTATTAATAAAAAACTCTCATTATAGTCACCAATTTTTAACTAAATATGGATTATATAATCTGATTGGCCAATTTTTATATTCACGTATATTTAAAATTATCTGTTAATTGATAATCCGCCTGTCAACTAGAGAGTGATCCTATAGGTGAAATGTGGAGTGCTTTCATCTAAAATTTTTTCCTAAGTTAATGATACATGTCTACTAATTAAAAGTTGTAGAGCTCGTCGAGACACATCTAACGGTGGTTAGATCATCCAAACCAGCTCAGTGGATGGCGAGTTATCATCAAAAAATGATTGGCTGACTATATAAAAATCTGTGACAAAGATTATATATGAAAATCACTATAGGCGAAATGTGGAGTGCTTTCTTCTTGCTAAGTTAACAATACATTCCTACTAATTGAAAGTTGTAGATCTTGTTGAGACGCATCAAAGGTAGTTAGATCATCCAAATCGACACAGTGGATAGTGAGCAGTGTAGGAAATTAGTGTTCTTAGAGTTTTCATGAAAACACTATTATAAATTTGTGAGCAGTAAAATTTTTTTACTGTTTACTATTAAAAAATTTTTTGAGAACAGCAAAATAATAATATTGTTCTCATAAGTATAATAATTGGGCGAATCTATTTGTAACCGTGGTTACCAATCAAATTACTAGATTAGGTATGACAAAAAAATTCAAAAAATTACATATTGCAATAACTTCAAATTGTGCCTATGAAACCAATATATTTTTCTAGCTAAAAATGCTTCTTAAGTTGTTTTATTATATAATAAACCTTCTTCTAACTTCTAAATCTAACCCTAACCCTAATCTGGTTTACTGTCACCGCCGGTAACAAGCACGTTTTTTCATAATAATTAGCTATATGCCAAAACCAAAAATTAATAAAAATTCTTATTTAATTTTGATAAAAGGGATTTCAATTTGCTATAATAGCAACAATAACAACTACTTATATTGGTNTATTGGTGTTTATTTTTTATAGTGAGCATACTAACCAATTGGTTGAGAACACTTGTAGCTAATATACTGTTCTTATGAGAATAGTGTTTGAGTTCGTAATAGCAACAATAACAACTACTTATATTGGTTTTTTTTTTATACTGAGCACACTAACCAATTGGTTGAGCACTTGTAGCTAATATACTGTTCTTATGAGAACAGTGTTTGAGTTCGAAATTTCCAACACTGATGGTGAGATATCATTGAAAAACGATTGGCTGACAATATAAAATCTCATATGTAAACAAATATTGTTTACATAGATTTTATATAGTCCGCCAATCGTTTTTTGACGATATCTTGGCATCTGCTAGGCCGATTTGAAAGATCTAACTACCATTAAATGCGTCTCGACGAGCTCTACAACTTTAATTAGTAGGCATGTATCATTAACTTAGTAAGAAAAAAAGTTTTAGATGGAAGCACGCCATATTTTGCCTATAGATGACTATAATGAGGTATTTTATTTATAGTCACACCTCTTTACAATCACCAAAATAGGGTGCGACGGACTTGGTGATTATAGAGAGGGACAACTATAAATCAATTGATACATCAATATGCAGTATATTCATCATTTTATACAGAAAATCTGTTATATAATTGGTTTTTATATGATATTACAGTTTTGTTGAACATAGTGTACTGCACACCCTAATGATACAAGGTAAGTTTGGGATATTGATGAAAGGGGTGATATTTTTAAAAGTAGGATGTATTGAGTAAAAGTTAGTATTTAATTGTATAAGTATGAGGTCACAGAGAATAGCTTTTTAAGAAAGATAAGGACGAAAATTGTTATATCTCTTTTGTCTTTCAACACAAGTCTAGCTTTGTCGTTAAGCACCCTTCTTGAGGTCTTTGTGGACATGAAGTACTTTTATGAATTAGACTGTAGTGTGTGTGGAACCCAGGTGATATCTGCAGATTACGGGACCAGAGTTTATAGTAATGTGTTGAAAAAGGGTTAAATGACAAATCGCATCTTGTAATTGTGCCCCTTGGCTAAGAGCTGCTCGATAATAGTTAATTTTCCAAATTTTAGTTCTTACTTGGTTGTCCTCTTATATAGTTTTATTTCAATCTGCATTCAAGCTAGAGAACTAGTATTAATGAGTAAGAAATATTTAAATAAACATTTAACTTTTACATAACAATTACAAACCAATTATTCAAATTGACACTTTTTTATTTTAATTTTAAGCCATCTGATCAGTGATTTATTTCATTTATATATGATATGATCAGTCATAAACTATGACCGATCTAACAATTTGACAAATTAAAATCTATGTTTGATTATGATCAGTCAAATAATTTTAGCTAATTAAATATCAAATGATTATGATCGATCAAATGATTTTGACTGATCAAACAATTTTGATCGATTTGATAATTATGACCAATCAAAGCACATAATCGATTATAGATCAATTTACCTTGCACATGTTCATCAATAACCAATTACAAAAAATTTGACCGATTCCAACTTCTACCTGCAGGTCCCATTAAAATTTGAAAATCCTGATTGCTATTTTGCTCTAATTCTGTAAGTAACTTTATTATTTTACTTGTTTTTGAAGTTTCTAGCGCTATGCTTACATTGTTTGAAGTCTTTAAATTTGTTAATAAGCTATTTAAAAATTCTAAAGAATTTGAATTTAAAGTACAAAAAAAGCTTAGAACTAACAAATATTTCATAACAAGAAATAATATTACCAGTTTACCTTTCATAATTTTAAGTTTCTTTGTAATGTGCATTACTAGATATATAACAATAAAATAATAACAACAAATAAACTCAACAATATAGTACAATACTAAACTAAATTTTGAGGCAAAAGAAGCATAGTAACAAAAAACTAAAAATTGCATAACATGTTGCTAAGTGAAACAATAGAATATTAGCAAAAAGAAATGAGAAAGTAAAGGCCTACTTACATGTAAAAATAAGTAAGCAAACAAATTTGTGTTTAAATTAATAAAGCTGTTTTAGTAATGCAAACAAACACTAGCAATAGTAGCTAAACATGTCTTTAAGTAAAACAAAAAAAAATAGCAAAAGAAAACACAGAAACAAAAGGTCAATTACAAATGAAATAAAAAGCAAATTAGCGATGGGAGTAAATACTAAAATGAGATTATTCTAATGATAGAGTAAAGTTAATAAAAATTAATTAAAATGAAGAGTAGATTAGATGTTAAATAAGATTCATTATACATTATGCATAGGGTTTACATAGCCATAGTAATCGTTATTTCAATTTAGAGTTAGAATCCGGATATATTTTTATTATCCGGATATAAATAAAATCAAAAAATATATCCGGATCTATTTTAAATCTGGATATAAATGTGTCCAAATGTATCTGGATATAAATATATATCTGGATATAAATTTATATCCGGATATATATTCATATCCAGATATATATTTATATCAGGATTTATTTATTTTCTATCCAGATATAAATATAAATCCAGATATAAATGTTTATTCGGCAAACCAATATGATTATAAAATGATTTCTTCTTGTTATTTTTTTATGTGTTATGATATAAACATGTTTATTTAAATGCGGGCAACTCCCTACCAATCATAATCATAAATTGCCAGATAACACCAATTGGGCAATTGTCAAATACAGTAATTTGGCAAATGATTGGCTACACGTGCCACAAAGTGGCATGTGATCATTTGTCATATTCAACAATTTTTGCCCAATATTTTATACATATCTGGAATAAATATATATCCGAATAGAAAATATATCTGGATAGAAAATATATCCGGATATATATTTATATCCGGATATAGTTATATCCGGATATATATTTATATCTGGATATATATTTATATCTGGATATATTTTCTATCCTGATATATTTTATATCCGGATTTATTTATTATATCTGGATTTATATTATATTCAGATACAAATATTCAAAAAATTGAATCCGGATTTATTTAAAATCCAGATTAATCTGAATATAAATATATATCCGGATTCAACTACTATCTCTATTTCAATTATATTTTTAGGAAATATGTTATACTGAGTAATAAAAAATAGTAAAAATTATAATAAATAATATAAATTTACAATAAACTTTAAGCCTAATGTTCTTTTCAGCCTACATATTAACTTTATTCAACTTTTGGAATTATGTATATAAAAATAGTAGATTAAGTTTATTTAGAACACTTGTTTAAAATTTTGATAAATTTTTTACCAATTTAAAACTGTATTATATATAAACTTTATACTAAACAAGATTTGCTTAGATGACAAAATAGATTATTCAGTAAAAAATAATTTGTCTATATACCAATATTGAAAATAGCAGATTTTCTATATAAACTTTTTTTTACTAAGATACTATCTTGGGCTCTTAAGTAAAGTTGTTCAGCACAAATTTTATAACAGTAATAAAATAAAATCTATTTTTATAAGCATTTACTAGTAAAAAATTGAATTAAAGTTTTTGCAAAAATTTAAATTTTTTTACAAAAATTTTAACCAATTTTTTACCAGTAAAATGCTTGTAAAAATGATTTTTATTCTTTATTATTGCTATAAAATTTTGTGCTAAACAAGTTTATTTAAGAGTCCAAGATAAATTTTCTTATCTTAGTAAAAAAAGTTTTATATAGAAGCCTGTGATTTTTAACATTGGTATATAGACAACTTATTTTTTTTACTATTTTGTCACCCAAGCAAACCTTGTTCAGCATAAAATTTATATATAATTACAGTTTAAAAATGGAATTTTTTAAAAAAAATTTTATTTAGAAAATTTGCAAAGTTTGAAAAATTTTTAAAAGTGTTTTAAACAACCTTAATCTACTATCTTTGATATGCTTAATATCAAAATTTGAAAAAAGTTAATCTGTAAGCTGAAAGAATGTTAGGCTTAAAGTTTATTGTAAATTTATTTGTTTTTATTATAATTTTTATTATAAACCAACACTCATATATCAACAGGTGTGACATATTCCCTGACTGATAAGATAATTCCAATGCAAACTACCTCTAACTGATACTGCAGTAGCCAAAATGATATGTTTTAATAAGTGAATTTTTTTACAGAACAGTAATTCGTGGTAGAAATCAAATAATTTTAATATAATAATTTCAATACAAACTAACTCAACCTAAATAAAGTAATGTTGTCACCAAAATAGCAAGTAGGCCTTGCAACAGAATTCTTTGCGTAAAAAGTAATAACTCAATGCAAACTAATTCGAACTTAATCCCACAAAAAATCAAGACAATTCTAAATGCAAACAAACTCAACCACATTATGGTCGCCAGAATAGCAGGTACATAAGTGTTACAGAATTTTCTTACGTAACTCATAGAAGTCATGAAAATTCTGGTACGAACTTACACAACTTTAAACTGCATGCAGTGGTCACCGGAATGGCGAATAATTTCAAAAAAAAGTTTACTATAGTTCTTGATGAAAATCATTGTAATATCAATGCAAAACTAACTTTAACCGTTGTGTGCTTCTTTTCGATTTAGTTTAATTTAATCACTGTATAATTTTTTACAAGCTTCGTGAGTTCTACAATTACGATACAAGCAATTACCTAACTTTATATTATCAGTAAATTTCATTATTATTTAGCATTTTTATTATATTAAGTATAGTAAATGGGAACTGAAAAATTTAACATTATATAGTAGTATTCATTGAGCTTGCAAAAATCAAAAATGATCAAATCCAACTAAATCAAAAAGGCGATAATAAGTTCTCCAACAAGATATTTTGCGCCGTAAAGTCAATTTTTCGTTTTGCATAACCTGGTGTTTCAAAATTCCGGTCGGCGGGTCAGATTTTTTTTTAAAAAAAAAAATTAACTTTGCGTGGCTAAATTAATTCATGTTCGCATCTAAGGTCATGCAAAGTTAATTCTTCGGTTTGCATAACATGGAATCATCAAAAAAAAAATTTTTTTTTTTTACCGGACTTATCGGTAATTACGAAAAATTAAGGTCTTCATCGAGTGACACCGGAGACAAAAATTAAATGGCAAAAATGGCATAATTGTCACAATAGGAAAAAAAAGTTTTTTTTGGAAAAATTGAGTCGGTGGGTTATGCAAAACGAAAAATTAACTTTGCGTTGCCTATTAACGTGATTAATTGCAACCCAGCTCAACCATGGCAACATCCTATGAATCACTGGGATGATGAGCAAGTTTTGTAGCAGAATTGTTTACAGTAACTCATGATAGAGTTCGTGATGATTCCGATGAAGACTAATTCATCCTTAACCACGCACTACAATAACGAGCAAGTTTTGCAATAGAATTTTTTTTTACAATAGCATATGAGAAATCACGATAACTCAAATGCGCGCAAACTCAGCCACATTGATCAAAAGAAGAAAAGGAGGGGCGCCTATGGCGCCCCCATCTAATACTTGTATGGATATATAATATTATGCACGATAGTGCATGGATTTCAAAATTTTCGTGTGATGACGTGTATTATATTTTTTTGGATAATCAGCTTCTGTGTAGTTTCCGTGCAATGATTATGAAACCCGTTCTTACCCGCATAAAATTTCGTATTTATGCATGCATTTCCGTGTATTGAGTTTTCATGGGGATATATGTACACCTTGCTTAGACAATTACAGTTCATAATTTATAATGCTTAATATTACAAGTCATGATAATGCCACATGCCTTATATTTATTTTAATAGACTAAAATATTACATTAAGCAATTATTGTGCAAAAATTGGCGAATAACGGTAATTTGGCAAATGAGCAGTGCTGGTGAGCGGCATGTGTAGCCAATCATTTGTCAAATTCCCATATTCGCCAATTTGCCCAATGGCGTTACTATTGATCATGTTACCCATATTAATACTATATCACATATATCAATGTTTATTCCTTGGTTCGGAATTTTAATATTTAATTTTTTGGATATATATCTTTTTTTGGTTTTTTCTTATGTTTTATTAACGATTGTTTTAATTCATGTCAAAAAGTCTCCGAGTAAAAAAAAAAAAAAAAAGAAAAAGAAAACAACCAGAGAAAGAAACCACATAATCAATAAACTAAACTTTAAGAAATAACAATAATTTACAGAATTAATATGGGTAACATGATCAATGACCACTCCCGGATAATATCGTTATCTGGTAGAAAATGTAGATGACATTGGGTCAGCATCATTTGATTGACTCGCGAAGCGGCATGATCTGAGTCAACAAATGGCCGCTAAATGACGCTGACTCAATATCATGTATATTCTACCTGATAACTATTAAATAATGATTCGTAGGGAGTTATTGGCCTGAGTTTTAATTTGGATAACATGTTACATTGTAATACATGGAAAAATAACAAGAAATGATTTCATGATTATATGATTTGCCGGATATCGAATATTATTCTACTGTAAAATTTAAAATTCAAATAAAATCTTAAAGCTTGGTATTGTACTCTCAAAAACAGCCATTATACTTTATACAATTTAATCAATTTAATCTTCTTTAAACAAGATTTTCAATATGTTCAATATGTATATTATCTTCTTCATCAATGATATTGTCTGAGTTAACTATTTGAGAACATCCGACTTTTAATTCATTGTGACTCGTAAATGTGATTGAATGAACCGTCTGTGAACGTATCAAATCTAGCTCATTATTACTAATAAATCTGCTTGAGTAAACTGCTTGAGGATGCATGGCGCTTAATTCTTGATTATTGAATACAGTTTTATTAGCCTTTTCAAATTCTGATACAAAATTTTCTTCATACTGCCAAAGTTGAATAAGTTCACAAATTTCCGAAACCTTTTGCCGTTTCTTTGAATCGTCATCCCAACATCTTATCATAAGATCATTATAACATTGCGGCACACCTTTAACGACTGTTGGTCTTATTCCCTGACAAATTTCCATAAGAAAACATATATCATGTTTTCTATCTGAAAATGATAACCTTCCCGATGATAATTCCCACATAATCATGCCAAATGAATAAATGTCAGATGTCACTGTATATTCTTCTTTGCGTAAAACTTCTGGCGCTATATATGGAAATATACCGTAAATTCCATCATGTCTCATCAATACTTTATTAATTGATTCTGAAAGTCCTAAATCACCAACAAATGCATTAGCAAGGCAAGCTTGTAATATGTTTCCGCTATGTAAATCACGGTGAATAATACTATGATTATGGATTGCTTGAAGATCTTCAGCAACATGAAATAGTAAATTTAACTTCCATTTCCACTTCATTTGTCCAACTTCACAAAGATTTTGTCGCAAAGAACCTTTTTGTGCATATTGCATGACTAAAACATAATCGTTTGTTTCTTCATCTTTCGATATCCCATAGCAACGTAAAAAGTTTGCATTTTTAATCGTAATATCGTGAAATGTCCTTAACTGAAATAATATACAATGTCAGTGAAATATAGATAGAAAATAATTAAATTGTCAAATATCTACCTCATTTAAAAATCTCTCGGAATTGTTGTGTGATCCATGAAGAAACTTAAGTGCAACATAATCGTTAACCCATTTAGCTAAATACACAGTTGCAAATCCACCTTCTCCAATTTTTTCAATAATTTGCAAATCATCAAATGGAATCCATGATAGTGAAGAAAATTTTAAAAATTCCATGACAGGTTTTAGATTTCTATTCTGTTTCATAGTTTTAAAAATATGCATTACATACAATACATACAATGAAAAAATCTAGTAAAAAGCAATAATCGCAAAATAATATATGTTTCCTCCGTAAATATCCATGTAATTACCAAAAAGGACACAATAAAAATTCTATTAATATGCAATATCAATCTCATACGTGCTTTTTCCGAGTGATAAGCATGCACTAATAATAAATTGTATTCAACCAAAACCAAAAAAATTAAAATTATAAGCCAAACAAGCGTTAAAATAATAGGTGCATCGTTAAGTTCCACCCATGAATCTAAATTTAATATGATTACGTTACGGATAATTATGATCATTGCCAAAAGAATTTCCCGAGCCTTTTTCCAAGTCGATATTAGAATTAAGCAAATAGTTAAGGCCCAAAGGTAATCAGAAATTTTTGCATTATATAATAAAAATAAATATAACAAGAGACTAATAGAAATAAGTACATATAAAATCATAGGTATTTTTCTAATACTTAGAAAACTTAGAAAACTTAGAAAAAGAAGACCAAAGGTACTAATTCCTAAAAATATCAAAGTTTGCCCATAATTATAGTGAAATAAACCATATTTTAAATAGATCAAATATTCAACTACAATAAAAACATATTTAGCCAAGCTTTTAAATACATTAGTTGACATCTTGACCTCAGAAATTTGAAATGCATTAATTTTGTGGTATATCAATAATTCTATATTCATAAGCGTGCTAATTGATCCCAAAGTACGAGAGAACCCGTCACGATTAGCTTCAAAAAAATAAGTCATCCAAGTTAAGTATTTTATGCTCAATATATAGACATTCGAGTTGACTTTAGTCGATGGTGTGCCAATGTCATCGATAATATTCCCTGTTTATTTAAAGATAAATACTGAATTTTATTTGTATTGTAAAAACTTGTATAAATAATTTAAAGAATAACAATAATCACCAAAAGAGACTATCATTTGATCCTTATATAGATTAGCAGTATGATACGATAATTTAGATGGTTGGTTTCCCGAAGGCTGAGGTGCTAAATATTTATATTTGTAATTAAAAGGTTGCAATGCTGAAATATATGGCTCAATAGTTAACACAAGAAAATTTGGATAAGCGGCAATTTGGTTAATTTCATCGGCTAAAACAGAATTCAAATTAAAAATTTATGATTTGTTAAACCTTAACAAGCTATTAAAATAACAATTCCTCACGTAGTGTTGAAGTTCCTCCAAACAAAATAATTGAATTACTATCTGGTGTTAGGATTGCTGTGTGGCCTATTCTAGGATGGACATCAAACGATGCATCTGCTTCCTAGAAAATAATACACTTGTAGTGTATCAAAAGATTTCAAATTTTAAGAAATGAGATAATAGAATACTTACTATAGTTGACCATGCGAAAGATTTTGTGTCATATATTAAGATCTATAATAAGAAAGTTGCATTAATGAGATAAATCATCTTTTTTACAATAGTAATAATGAACAAGACAATGACACACATTCAGCATCGGTTGTAAGGTTGTTTGGTTTCTGAAAGGGTGCTTAATGACACCTCCAATGTAAATTATCTTTCCATCTGGAAGCAACGTTGCGGTGGCATGACTTCTAGGCATAGGAGCATCAGAGGTATCGCTCAAATTTCTCCACAATAGAGTTTCCGTGTCAAAACTATAAAGCTCATTGTACAAAATATCCGCATCTGATGCCGTGTCAGTTTCCATCTTCCCCCAAATATATACGCTACGCCGAACTGATCTATAGCTACTAAAGTTGAACTCCGTCTATTTGGTTGAGCACCTTTAGCTATTTTCCAACTTCCATAATAGATGTAAACGAATTGATCAGTCATGTTCAAATGTGGAATTTTAATATCCTGTCACGTTCCACCGATAAGGAATATATAAGATTTAGAGATTCCACCAGCCAATGCTGCCCCTAATAAATATACAACATGTGCCTATATTTTAGTTTTAAGTCTCGAAAATTCAATTAACAATGCCTCCTTGAAGGTATGTTTATTCGACCAATTCCACAAACAGATAATCTTTAATAAATATCTCATACTTGATAGTACAATCGTACATTAATATAATAATGTAAAATAGTTTGCAGAAGGAGATGCAAGAAAAACTTTGCATCAGATAAATTAACAAAAAAATACTCGGCGAAAAGAGTTTATTTAATAATTTTGATAAAATCAAGGGGCTAACCTTTACTAACTCCATATAACATTGGTGAAGTACTATTAAGGTCTACAAATGGCGGGCTGTCAATATCAAACGAAAACGAAAGATCCAGATAAAAAAATTCTCTTGATATGTTAAATTTATTTGTTTGAGAATATGTTGAATCTGGTAATATTGGATAAAAATCACCCATAATGTAAAGTTTATTTTCAATAAGGACCGATTCATGACCACTTCGGCCTCCCGGTGTAAAGCCGTCAGTGCAAAAATCCATGCACATAAAAATAAGCATGAAGGGAATAATTTCGACTGAACATTTTTTATCCGGATTACAAAATGAATATATCATCTTCATTATCATAACTGTAAATACCGATAATGCAACAGCAATAATACGGCTTATTATTTAAACGTTTTGCTCTTTTGTCATATACTAATATGGAAATACCTTTTCTTTTTTTTTTTTTTTTTTACAAGTGATAAGGTCAAGTAGAGTCAGTTTAGGGATGGTTAGAGACCTGATAGAGTCCACTATTATGAAAAATGATTTGTTTCTAAGTAAAATTTCATCCTTATCAATTTTAATTAGTGCCTCAAACCAAGTTTGGGCTTTCGATGCGCCATGTAAATCAATCATATTTTTGGAGGGATATAACCCAAAAAGGAATTTAAAAAATAGAAATACGGAACTGAGCCGGTGTCACGTTGAAATTAAACCACAGTAAATCACCTGACCTACGTGACCAATCGGATCATCAATACCGACAATTAACTATAATAAGCATCATAAAAGTATCAGAAGGTAAAACGCACTAAGTGATCCTAATAATTAGCTTAATTAAAGAAATTGATAAAATCGAAATAAATTAGTTTAGCTTCCTCCCTCTAATAATATATTTAAGCCCTTCGCTCTGCCCTTGAAAAGGTAGACTTCGACCCCTCTTCCCTTCGAATTCTCAACCTTTAGATAGAATATTGTATTAGTATATTATTTTGTTTAATAAAGAATAGTCGTGTCTTCATACACGTTAAATTAAAGAAATACTTATCTGCAACTACTCATATCGTTAGGGTGGGCCTCAACTAATTAAATCAAACATTAGTTAGGGTAATATATGAAGATCATTAATTCGGATTTTTTACAGGCTATATATTTAAATAAAGTTAAATTGCCGACTAGTATTTAAATAGTTAAATTGCCGATTACATATATATCATTAATCATAAATTAATCAGTAATTAATAGTTATTCGGCACGAAGTGCCGAATAACTGAGTTATTTGCTATATGCTATTTGATTGGTCGATTTTAAGCACCCTCGGTGCTTAAAATTCGACCAGTCAAATCATATGGCAAATAACGGTAAGGTACAATAGTGTTCTAATGCTAGTAAAGCGCGATAGCGCTTTACTAGTATTAGAACACTGCTGTACCGTAGTTATGAGTACTTCGTGCTTGAATAACTGGATTATACGGCATTTATATTTGTTGGTTTTGCATACCAACTGTTGACCGGCGTTTGAGATTTTAAATTTTTATGCACGTGAGTTACACACGTTGTCCGGATATATTTTAAACCCGGAACGGATTTAAAATATTCCGGATAACGTGTGTAACTCACGTGCATAAAAATCATAAAATTTCAAATGCCGTTGGTAAATGCAAAATCCAACAAATAGAAAATGCCGTATAATTATATTTATTTGCATAGAGCCGATTTATACGTATAATTAAAATTTTAAAAAACACTTATAGAACTAAATTTACATTTATTGACACAAATATCTAACAAAAATATGTACTATTTTTTTTAACCTGAAGCTCTCAATTAGCTCTACATGGTAATAGAACTATTTTTTTTGATAGTTCGTTAAAATAGTTAAAATTTTATTAATTATTGTATAAATACTAAATATTAAATAATCAATTAATTATTACGAAATTTTTTTTTAAAAAAAAATTAAAAAATAGCTCTATTACCATGTAGAGCTAGTTGAGAGCTTCAAGTTAAAAAAAAATTTTATACACTTTCATTAGATATTTGTGCTAAAAAATGTAAATTTAATTTAATATTTAAATATACGGCCTATAAAAATCCGATATTAATGATCTTCATATTATTACCCTAAATAATGTTGATTTAATTAGTTGAGGCCTCACCCTATCGTATCGTCATATGTGTTTAGTTGTGCCTCTCCTTGTAAATCCTCTTTTATTAAGTCGTTTAATAACGCATACTAACCTACCAAATCGCCCAGTTTATAGTCTTCATACTGTAAGCGTGTTAGTCCCTTGAATTAAATTAAGAGGTTAATTCCAAGTGTGACACCGGGTAACTTATTTATACACTTTAAAGTACTTTTTGTACTTGAAAATGTAACATTTAACAAAAAAAATTGCAGTAAAATCAATTTCTATCTCTAAGCGAACATAGATATTCGCTATTAAAATTAATCCAAATATTCCAGAACCTCACATAGAAGCAAATATTTTTACTATATATTGCTAGTACTAGTTATATTAACTATATGTAAGTTCTAAATGCTAAAAACGGTCAGCAAAAAAAAAAGAAGATTGAGTCGTTACATGTAAGCTCAAACTTAAAGTACTTTGTGTATACTGTTTGACGCTCTATTCTAATAATGATATGCTTGTACTATGCTTATATTTTGTGTATTCTGAATATTATAGCGTTAGACTATTACAGTATTAGATTAGTAAGTGTACTTTAGGTTAAGTAGGTCGATAATATGTATAAGCGTTATTGTTTCATTAATTATATGGGCTAAGAGTCATGTTGCGTTTCTAATAAAGGTCGCAGTGACTAAAAATTAGAAAAAATGATAAAGAATAAAAGATAACTTTACTAATAATTTCTGAATTTATTACATCTTGCCTCTTTAATGAGTTCGATTTATTAATAATAATATCACATATAACCTACTTTACACACATCAATTTATTCTCTAAATTATGTAATAAATTCATTTGCATATATTTTGGTTTGTAACTTTTTCAAGCGAAGCTTTCTTTCGTTTTCAAGTAATATTAAACGATAATGTTTTAAATTATGTAATTTGATTGGCCAATTATCATGAGAAATCACGGATAGATCTACAAAAATTGACCAATCATAGAGATTGTCTGCTATGCTACAGTAAGCTGATCATATTGATAGTTAAAATATATAAATAGATCACTAGATCAAGAGTTATTCATATTTCAAGTTAATTTTTTTAAAATATTTTTATAAAAATTCTTTATGCATTATGCAAAGAGAGAATTATGCATTTATAATTAGTATGTAACTAAGTTGGGAAATGAAAATAGTATGCAATTGAACAGTATATTGTTAGCGGTAAACCAAAATCCCGTGATGATCATATGTACGACCGAAAGAGCCAACAGCAGACATGTGACCTCAGTAGATAGAATCCCTGTGACACACGTGATACACAGGGCAGTCACATTAAAAAAATCTTTCCCGCGCGTGCTGAAAACTTTCCCTTATATATAGATTTTATCGTCCTTTCGTTGTCTCACCTTATTACTAATGTTATCATTCATCTCTTTCCTATTTTGTTTCTCTATACTCACCCTACGTTATTCCCATATATAGTTATTCCTTATTAATATTTCCTCCCCCAAAACCAGAGCCATTAATAGAAAAAAACAGCGAATTAAACGAGAAGCATCACGAGTCAACATCAACGAAAAAGAAAAGCAAAAAACGCAAAAGAAACGAGATTATAGTTATCCCTTCCATTTTTCAGTATTTGTTCTCCTATATACCTATTTAATTACTATACCTGAACTCCGTACTAAATTATTATGTGACGCATCAAGATGAATTGGTTCGATGCATAAACAATATTGAGCATCGTCAAACAATCAAGCTTTATCGAGAATCTGCTAGCCCGATGAAGTGTTAGTAAAGCAGATTTGAAGTCTAATGTTTCGGGCGTAAGGTCTTGGGGANTTTTTTTTTTTATTAAACCCCTCCTAAGGGGACGCCGGAAGGCGTACTTATGAGGGGAAGTTTTATTGACGTTGATGGGAATAAAGATTAGTAAGAGCGGAAGGTAGTTGATCTAATGAATGTATCTGGGAATTCTAAATAATTGACATGTATATAAACCCAATATATTCGCTCTTCTTTTATCTTTAGGTTTTTGTGTCTTTAGTTGATCCCTCATATATAATAAAGTTATCGTGTTATTGTTTTATTGGCTTTGTGATTATATGCTCAGTGCAGCTTAGTTTTATCCAATACAGTTTCATCTTGTCTTGTATCATTATATATTGTCTCGTCTATATCCCATTTATTCATATTTACACATCCGACCCCAGTGATGGTAAATGACCTGGTCATTTGCAAATTTTTCAAATGACCTCAAATGACCCTGAAATGACCGGTCATTAACGGTCATCTCAATTTTGGGTCATTTAGAAATGACTCGTGACCAAATGACCATGGTCAGACCGAAATCATTTGAGGGTCATTTAGTCATTAGGCCATCGTGCTTATAGAGTTTGTATCCCATATCTAATATTTTCTACATAGATTTATCAGCTTTAACCAGGGATGGTAAATGACCCGGTCATTTGCCAATTTTTCAGATGACCTCAAAATGACCAGTCATTTGAGGTCATTCAAATTTTGGGTCATTTGGAAATGACTCGTGACCAAATGACTATGGTCATTTCCAAATGACCGGGGTCATTTGGTCATTAGGTCATTTGCATAGAGTTGACGTCCTACCGATCACGAAAAACTTGTATAATGCATGTTTTAAATAATATATATGTTCGCATTATTTCTCATTCATGTCGATTATTAATTAACATGCTATTTGTAAATTCGAAAATGATTTATATCATTTTGTAATCGGTAAATTATTATTCAA
The DNA here is from genome assembly GCA_003550325.1 of Gigaspora rosea. NCBI lineage: Eukaryota > Fungi > Glomeromycota > Glomeromycetes > Diversisporales > Gigasporaceae > Gigaspora > Gigaspora rosea. The sequence continues at coordinate 25,140 of QKWP01000141.1, read as the reverse complement.
GAACTTTTTTTTTTAAAAAAAAGCAAATACATTATTTTTTGTCTACATTTTTTTTTTAATCATCACATCATACCTGACCTTATGATTCGATTGGAATGTCACTTTACAACAGGTATGGAAATGACCTAGTCATTTGGCCAAAATACAAATGGAAATCATTCATCAAATGATGACCGGTCATTTGAGGTCATCAGTTATTTATCATGTGTAATAATTTTTATTGGATAGTATCTAGCAACGTTTCATTTTACAATAATCAATTTTGATTGGCTAAAAGTATTGGATAATCAATTAACCAGAGTTAAATGACCTTCTTAAGTCATTTGGGCCGTGAAATGACCAATGACTTGTCATTTGTCATTTGAGTCATTTGGGTCATTTAAAGTCATTTACCATTCCTGCCCGACCCTACGTATAACGTATTCGTTTACTATCCTTACCTATCTTGGCACTTATACTATCTGATGCTCTCCCAAACTTAGATGGTAACACCTGGCATTATTTAGAAATAACGCATCCTATAAGTTTAAAAAAGTGCTTTAGAAGAATGTTTACTTATACCAAACCTTTTTTAGAACCATTTTTTGTTTACGGTACTTAAAATTTATAATTACCAGTGCGTACTCTATATTCAAAATAGCGCGCCGGAGTGCGTTATTTCACGACAATACGGTGTGTATAGTAAAGTACATATTTTTTTGCCAATCAAATTCAAGGACTTCATTGTGAAAAATATAGCAAATCTGACTCAAAGAAAACTGGTATTACAAAGACTCAACTATAGTTATTCAGAATAGAGCTCCAAACCATTATCCATTTATCCGAATAACTATTGATATCCATTATCCATTGTTATCAATATCCGTTTACTATTGATATCCGGATAATTATCCAAACTTCTGTCGGATATCTGATTCGTTTATCCATCCGGATAATTTAGATATTGATAAATGGATGACGAATTTATCTGGATTGGAATTCTAATTCAGAGTACTTCGAGAATAGTAAATTATAACCTTAAAATAATCGTTGCATATGTGGATTTTGTACAATACTAGACACATTATTAAAGAAATCGCCTTTTTCAAATTCGGGAAACCTAAAAAATAATTTTAATGTTCTTATAACAATGCTATACTAATTTATATGTTTTATTTATCATTATTATTAGTTCTTTAAACATCTAATTATAATATATTTTTAGTGCACGAAAATTTCATCCTGAGCGAAAAAGAAATCTAGTATAAGAGAACTGGGAAGAATATTTCTGATTTCATCATGAGTATTAAATTCGAACTAACAATGAATAATTCATATTAAAAATTTTAAAAATCAATAGGAAAACGTATAACTTTAACATTACGTGAGTTTAATGTTGAACGTTTTTCGCCTTTAGTTTAACTGTTCTTAGAGCAAAAGCGCATGCCTACATGAGTTTATTCTTTAGGATAATATAAGAGCAGCAAAACATCACTTAAAACTTAAGAAATATAACTTATTCCGCGCGAAGGCGTTTCATCTTCAGAAACAGTTCGATTTAACAACTATTGCATTATGCGCGCGATTGAAATTTTTTAGCCACTAATTTTTCACCTTTTTGAGGACATGTCGATATTTTCAGATACAATAATATTTGGTCATGGTTCCCTAAAATCACAAGAATGTAAAACTTCAATATTTAAAGAGTTCAAAGCCAATAAAAAAAAAAAAGAAACAAAAGGTACTTTTCCATCACTTCCAGTCGGAACAAGATCTACCCATATTTCAAGATTATTAGATCAAGTTCCTTTAAAAGAAATTAACATCATGAATAGGACTGAATGGGGTGTTACGCATTAAATATTAAATGATTTATGATTTATTAACATAATGAAGTATACGTTATCATAGGAGGAATTTTTCGTCTGATTGGTTAATTTTTGTATATCTACCCGTGATTACCCGTGATAATCAACCAATCAAGTTACATAATGAAGTATACGTCATAGGAAGACATAATATTCGATGGTTTGCAATATTACATAGAAAAGTAGAGAATATATGCAAAAAGGAACAAAAGCAGCAAAATGTTATTTTATATGACTTAAAAAACATATCATACATGAAGCACAAGAGATAATATTTGTCACCCAAACCAAGTACACTATACGTTTTATTATTAAAAACTCAGAATCTATTGTCAACAATCAATAGACCCAAAAACATTGCAAGAACCAAATAAACTCAAACATAAACAACATAAACCCGATTCTTTCATTATACGCCTACAATGCCAAACTAAACAGATAGTAGTGGCGTATTTAGATTATCTTGGTTGAGTCGTTAACAAATACATTTTAGATACCTTTCTTTAGTTAGTTGACCGTCTACAGTATCTTTATAAGTTAACTTCGTATTGTCCAATAAACGAGAAGTATTCTTTGCCTTCTAAGAAAGTCGGTCAAATTTTGATATTATTTGAGATTATTTTGTAAGTTAATATTACAGGGAATTTTGTTAATGAAACGTTACATTTCTAATAAAGTACTTTAAAGCGTATAAATAAATTATCCGGACAATTGATTTGCATCAGCCAATCAAACGAAAGTCTGTCTATAAAGTATATAGCAAATCATTAGACATGTAACATTCTAGACTGAGATAATTAAATAACATTGTTGCTTATAGGTTTAATATTCTGGCATTGGTACTACTAATTCCACCATAACATTCAATAAAAGACTTAATAATTGGCCAATGCAAATTTCGTTGAATATCATAAAGTAATACTTTAAAATTTGTCCATTCTCGTAAATTATGAACGCTAAATTTGTCAGTGTGAAGTTCATACTCGTCCAGAGTCACACCCTCATCAAGAAAGTATGGAAGCATTGTTGTAATTAACTAAAATTAATTCTACCATGTAACTGCTCCACTATTAAAATACTTACGTAGCTTCTTTCCATTTTGCATCTGCGTGATTATTTCCTTTTTTCCACAATAAGCTTCAAAAATAAGTATGGACCGGCATTTTTTTGGAATAACATTATCCGTTCTGACATTTATAACCAGAAGTTAGTATAGAAAAGAATGAATGTATAAATGAAAGTAATAAAGAATTTACCAGATAAAATAATTCCGTCGTCTACTCAAGCCGTAATATAACTTTGTACTCAGCAAAATTGCTAAAACTGAAATATTCTAATTCTGAGCTAGTTTCAGTTTTAATTATTTTGGAAACAATAATGCTAGTTATATATTCAGATAATAGAATCAACTAATCGAAAGTTGGCCAAGCTGGCACTTAATCGAATTAAACTTCAAATTGTTGAATGATTATTTTAAAAAAATAATCTTTTTAGCAAATGATAATATGGAGTGCTCCGTATTAAAAGGGCCCATTTTTACATTTATCTCATTTTGAGATAATTGAGTTTAACCATTTGTTTTGATTTTCGGACTGATCCGGGATTAATTAAATTTCACAATTTTGATTGGTTAAAGACAACAGGGGAGACCGTCCCAAATAAGGAAATGATGATCGCCAATCAAAATAGTAAATGTTAATTATATGATAAATATCACGTGTTGATTAGCCAATAAAATCGTAAATTTTTATAAAATTAAAATTTGTAGTTAAAATCCAAAATAAATGCCGCTAAATGTTACTGTTAGATAAGTAAACATGCATTTATTAATTTAAATCGAGATTATTATTATTTAATAGTATTTATTTTTATTTATTTACCAAAACCTCAATAATCTATGTATGTTTAATTTCACGTATAATTCTATCTATAATTCTACGTCTAATTCTATATTTACTCAAATTTCTAATATTTTATACTATACCAAATTACATTACACAACTATAATTCTAATAAGAGACCGTTGTGACATTAATACACATCGAATATATATCCTTCTATCATATCTTAAAAGCTCCTATATAATAATAAAATTAATAAACAGTAATATTAATTAATATTATTCGAATACTTTCAATTTCCCTAAAGGATTTTTGTGCAATGCGTATAATAAAAAAATATATATAAAAACTAATTTTTCCTTCTATACTATTATCCTTAATCGTTATTTTGAGTTTTTTTTACCTTTTTTCTTGCTTAACAATAAGATTCTGTCAACGTAGTGATTGTTAATTACTTATAACTTCTACAGGTAAAATATAATATGAAGGTCGAGGGATTCAGAGGGATTCAACTGATATTATTAAAGTACGGCACGAATACTTCAAGTTTTCTTAGTGCACTTTACTGGGTTAAAAGAAGAGATAATCTACCCGAGCTTCCGAAAAAAGTATTGTAATATGTATAAAAAAAATCCCGAATCAATTGAATCATTTGTGTAACGATCTGCAAACTCGGGGCATACTCGGGACGGTCTCCCCCGTTGTTAAAGACGGCAGGTGCCTATCGGATAATCTCGTGACGTGTTGGCTCTACGCAGCCTCATGTAATTTTCTTTTTACATTATCTTGATTTTTTATTATGCAAATCGACTTTCATTAATAATTGAAAAATATCAATCATGTCAAAATTTACATGAATTTAATAAAAACTCATTTTTCAAAAATTGCAAAAATGGGCCCTTTTAATACGGAGCACTCCATATGGTTAACTGGACAATGCGCTGTCCCTAAGCACGCTTCACAGATTTAAGTTTAACTATTTAAGTTTAGTATTGATTATGTTATTTTTAAAACTACAATTAAATAATGGCCCGATTAATTTGACATTTAAGACCATTTCAGTATACTAGTCTGTAGCAGTGTATAAAATCTGTAAAAAACATTTTTGTGCACATGTGCACATAGGAAAAATTTTTTGTGCACACTTTATAAAATTGTATAAAAATTGTGCACAACCTATATGTTAAGAAAAATCTTTGTGCACATGTGCACATCCAATTCAAAAAATTGTGCACACAAAAATAAAATTGTGCATATGTGCACATTGTGCACATGAATTTTATTCACTGGTCTGTAGAATTTGAATAGCTTTGAATATCAAAAAAGAAGAGATCTATCTAGATAAATTTACTTAAAGTTTGAGAATATTTAGGTAAAAAAAAATTTTTTTAGAGTTGCTTAATTAGACAATTGCAAGATATTATATAAAAATGGATGTTATATCAAAATAATTAGAATTATCGGAGTTGTAAAAAATATCAAATTTAGATGTGCATTTAAGATTTTAATATACAAAACAAAAAATAAATTTTAATTACTTTAGGGTTAGGGTAAGGGCTGGGATTTTATCAGGGCATTAGTATATACAAAATTTAGCAAGGAGTTTTTTTATTAGAGCCCAAAGGTGGTTTCATAAGCAATATTTTGAGATATGAAAGTTTTTTTCAAAAAACGAAATTTTTTGTTACACCTGATCTTAAAGTTTGATTGGCTATTCTAATAGTTTTGTGTAACATGGTGTAAAACACCATAGGTGCGTTTTAGTAAAACTCATAATATTTATATCTAATTTCTTTATTCCTTCTTTAATCTTTATCCCTTAATCTGTATATTCAATATCATTAGAATTATAGGAGTTGTAAAAAATATCAAATTTAGAAGAGCATTTTAAGATTTTAATAATCTCAATAATTTGAAAGGATGATAATATTTATAACTAATTACTTTATTCCTTCTTGTAATATTTATCCCTTAATCTGTATAGTTTTAGAAGGCAAATTTGCCTGCTAAAATTTTATAAATTCATATCCACTGCCATTTTGCTGTGAGAATTCACATATGTAAAAATTTAGCCAAACATACGATCAGAGAGGTATTGCATTTAGGAAAGTAAAATCTATTAGCTTAATACTGGTTGGGCCCAAATGAAGACATGCATTTAGGGGTCTGACAGTATATTTGAAATTTCAATCATCATTGCCTACGTCACGCTACGCTGTACTAAAATTTGTTAAAAATTGCTACTACTCGACGAATATTTGAAATTTCATAGAAACAATTCTTAACTTGTTAGATATTATACAAAACTATAAAGCTAAGTATTGTTTTTTTTCGAAATTCGGACATTCATTAAATGTAGGAATTTTGGATAACTTTAGATGGTTCGCACCATAATATCAATTTATCGTTGAGGTGTTTGATTAACTATGTAAATCAAAACTATATGTGGTACAATATAAAAATTAATTATTAAGGATTTTTTTTTGAATTTAATGATCAGGATAGTGATCAAGATAGTGACTGGGTTTATTTGTCACTTTTTATATATAATTGAATAGTAAAGAATGACTCGTATGTTTTAGATGTCTAGAGCGAATTGCTTTATTTTTCTTAATTATTTTAGTTAATAACAACAATTACCTTTAAACTTTTTTAACATTAATATTTAAATTTCAAGTTGATTCTTTACAAAAATCTGTTTCATGTTGTAAACTATTCTAAAAGAGGTATTTTTTCATTCTGGGCAAAAAATTTAATACAGAATACAAAATTTTTAACGTAACTTTGTTATAAAGATGTTTAAGAATCGATTTATACTAAGATGATTGAAAAAAATAAAGCCGACATCTAAAAACATACAAGTCACTCTTTACTATTAAATTATTGATAAATAACCCAGTCACTATTTTGATCACCAGCCTGATCATTAAATTCAAAAAATCCTTAATAATTAATTTTTATATTGTACCACATATAGTCTTGATTACATAGTTGACCGAACACCCCAATTTATCGTGCCACTAAGTTATATAGTACTCCGATAGTGAAGTGGTGGGAAAAATTAGTAAACCCATCAATAAAAAGATATGTGCATGATGTAAATCTTTCCTTTATATCGTTATATGAATTAGCATAAAGCGTTTGCACCTTACATGTTACCTGTCAAGAGTTACGATCCGCTCAAAAATAGCGGTTCATTAAATTTTAAAATGTATAATTATTAATAAGGTAGCTGCGCGACGCTGTCACGCAAAACCAGGAACGGGAGAATTAGTAGATTATTTTAGAAGTTTTAAAAAATGAAATGTTTTAACAGTCTATTAATACTAACTAATAAATTATTTAATAGCCTATATGTGTATGGCACAGAGTTGGCACATACTTGGTCACATAAATAAATTCAAATAGGGAGACGTATGAATTCATTAATTGTATTAGCTGTTTAATTGGTCATGTGCCAATACTACTTACAGCATTATAATAATTAATCAAGCATAAAATTTTATAACATATTGTGTTTATTCAATATTTTATAATTATAAGTTAAATTTGTATAGAATTTTTTTAGCGTTAAATCGCGTCTAAAAGCTTAACTTTTTCAGTGTGATGATGAAACGCAGTATAGAAGCATTTTTGGAGTCGTAAATAGCGTTAGTAAATATTATAAATATATATATATATATTTTTGAATACTTGGATCAGATCGACCGACAAGTGTCCCATATGATGTTCGATCAGGTCGGGATCATGAAGGTAATAATTAATTTGTAATCATCAATCGATTACGTCAAAGATCAATGAAAAAGAGGCTATTAATAATTATTATTATCGCCATTGATAAAACGCGCAATTTTTATTGTACGTTTTAATCGATTTTAAGCCATTTTTGATATTTTTTAGAAATCATCAATAGACAAACCGGTGATATCAGAAATAAATCAAACAAAAAACGAGGCATAACTTAAACTTGAAATACTTACTTAAAATAGTCCTTTGGAAGGGATAATCATGTACGCATCCACTTATTTGCACGGGTAATACAAGCTCCTGGAGAGGAAATAGCCAATCGGAGAGTGCAAATTATGACTATTACGGATCAGCCAGAACACGCGTAAATACGCAAAAACTAATGTTTAAATCGATCTTGGTGCACTAATTAAAAATGACGGGAATGAAAATTTACGTATATTAAGCATCACTCTAACCCTATAGCCTCTAATGTTAAGGCACTAACCCTAAATTTATCTTACGCACTTTTATTTACAAAAACAGATTTCCTTTTTTAGTTTGTGTTACTCGCGCAAGATCATGCAAATAACACGTACAAAAGCCATATCAAACCAGTTTAATACAATCACATTCCACAATGTCATGTGAAAATATAACCAATCGAAGAACCGTATTTGTTCTGCACTCCGTTCCTGGTATGATTGCGCAAAACGTGACATGATCTCATTGGCTATGCTTACGCTGATCAAACTTTTCATAACACCAATCATTAAATGCAAAAATGTTGGCACACAAGCGGCTAAGCAACTAAAAATTTACCAATATTTAGTCACAATGGTAACACTTTAAATGGCTGAGCAAACACGAAATTATCCGAGTTTACATATTTAGAAATCATAGCTAACTGTGGCAACCAACCAAATGCAAGATTTTGTGGACGAACGCCCTTGAACATTTTGGTAAACCATGCTCTTCGTTTTCACTTACGGAAAACTCCGTTCCTGGTACGGTACCATTATGATTAATATTAATGATATCGGGAAAGTTTTACAAACCATCACATATTAAGAAAAAACAATCAACAAATGGCAAGTGGCTGTCACAAGCCAATAAACAAAATAAAAAAAAAAAACGGGAATGAAACCTGCATTTTGTATAAACAGATTTACGACGCTTTCACATTTTTTTTGTTAGAAAAATCCTACCGTTACGTGATACATCCTAAAATAAAAAAAAAAGGGATGAAACCTGCATTTGGTATAAACAGATTTTATGACGCTTTCACATTTTTTTGTTAGAAAAATCATATCGCTACGTGATACATCCTAATATGCAAAATAGGAAAACGATTTATAACTCATCATATTTTTGTATTGTCCAATCAATTTGAAGACGCTTTCACCTTTTTCCTTTTTTTTCTTTTTAGAAATTACGCAATATATATAAGTAGGCAAAGCAGGTTAAACCGGAAAAAATGTCGAATAAATAAACAACTTGAAATGCATATAATTATAACTAATAATAAGCCTTATCACGTTGAAGAGCGACCAATAAGAATAGCGTATTTGCACACATCATTTCACTTTTCAGATAACCATGCACTTCGTTGCACTCCGTTCCTGGTATTGTGCGTCTCTAAAATCTAAAAATAGAATAATTCAATAACGAACAGTATAAAGATAACCGTTTTTTTCTTCGATTTCAAAATTAATCCCAATCGTAAATAAAAAAAAAAATAATTGTCGCAGCTGATGCTGAAAACGGCTGATGCTGAAATTTGGGATCTCGATTTGAAACTATAAGCCCTGCTAAAATCCACAAATACTCTTTAAATATCAAATCTACTCCCAAACCTCACCCTAACCCTATAAGACAAAAACAAAAAAATCACCACAAAAAAATTTTAAAATTTCATATCAAAGTAGGTCAAAATTTCAGCATCAGCCGTTTTCAGCATCAGCTGCGACAATAATAATAATCATCTTAAAAAATATGGGATTAAGTCATTCTTCAATTTATCATTCGTCTCATGTGAGAAGCGTAACGGCGTCTGGGCCAGTTATTGTTGAACCATTTTCTGAAATTTATCCACGTTTGGATATTTATGATTTCTATGGCAATGAAAAATATGAACCACAAGTTGATTTATTAATTCAAAGTTATCAAGCGCTCTACGATCGTCCTTACGATGATATGCGATCATTTTATCAAGTTGCTGGCATTCATGGATTACCATATACTACTTATGATGGAGTTACCGGTGGTGATAAAGAATATCATAATGACACAGATTGGGAAACAGGTCGTTTTGGTGGATATTGTCATCATGGAGATGTTTTATTTCCACCATGGCATAGACCATACATGCTTTTATTTGAATCTCTTTTAGTTGAAGAAGCTAAAAAAATTGCTTCACAATATCCGGATAATGAAAAAGAAAAGTATGTTGAAGCAGCAAAACAACTTCGTCATCCTTTTTGGGATTGGGCTGATATAAAAGCAATGGAAGGAGTTCCAAAAATATTCACATCATCAGAAATTGAAATAAATACACCAGATGGCAAGAAAAATGTCAAAAATCCATTAAAAAGTTATACTTTACCTGTTGATCTTTCATATCCGCTTGAAAAAGGTCAAAATCCAACCGATAAACCAAATTATAATGCTCCAAACTTCACATATAATCCATATACGCCTGCCGGTTATCCTACAGTCAGACATCCTAATTCAAATTATGAAGATCAAACTGATTTATTAAACTCTAACATGTCCGTATATGTTCCTACGGTATTTAGACCTGGAATATATCAAATGTTTCATATTAGCAACTTCTTACGTTTTAGCCATCATGGTGTAAATTCAGATGATACGCAATCTGGAAATATTTTCTCAGGTCATCCACATCCTACTCATCCAGCTGGAATGGCACATTTTGCATCAATAGAGACAACTCATGATGATTTTCATTTAGTATGTGGTGGTCTTGGAGGTCATATGAGTTATGTAGATCTAGCTACATTTGACCCAATATTCTTTTTCCATCATGTCAATACGGATCGTCTTTTAGCACTTTGGCAGGGAATGTTGGTATTATTTTTCATTTAAATAAACGAAATGATATTAAATTTATTTTATATATATTTATATATATATATATATATAGATATCCTGATAGTTGGGTTCCAAAAACTATTGAACTTAATGGATCTTATACAGATGAATTATACAAAGCGATAGATGAAAATACAGATTTAACACCATTTCGAAAGACAAAAACAGAATTCTGGAAATCTTCAGATGTTACCGATATAGAAAAACTTGGATATACTTACCTTGAAGTGGAGAAGTTTAAAGGTCAAGATCCTCAAAAAATAAAAGCTTATGTTCTTGATCTTTATAAACCTGATCCTCATTATGGGCGCAGATTTTTTGTAAAATTGACTATAAAAGCGGGTAAATTAGATGGACCATACAGTATTAGAGTATTTATTGATTTACCCGATGCAAATGCCCAAACGGAAGTAACTTCACCTCATTTTGCTGGCCTCGTTTCCATGTGGAGTAGTACTAAGAATCATGTTCATGATAATACTTTTGTCTATGGAACTGTCGATATCACAGCAGCTATGGAACGATTGAATATACGAACTCAAGTACGTGATCCTCTTCATGAAGTTAATACTACGACAGGCCAACTAGGTGCTTTATGGATTTTTAATGTTGAAAAGGATATCAACATAGTACCTGTTTTGCTAAATGGAGAGGGAGTTAGTCCGGACGAAGCTGGAGTTACTATGATTGAAGTTTTTACATTTGAACACGATAAAGTGGACCCAAATTTCTTGGACGAAAACTCGGGTAAATATTACGGTTCTAAAAAATTTTAATTCCTTATCAAGGATATTTAATATTTTTTGAACAGAATTAGAATACACCATGCTGGCAGTTTCGCGCCTGATTTAATAATGATTACATAAAATTAGGTTGTATTGCGTGATAGTAATTTAGACAGTTTTAATAAATCAATATATAGCTTTTATAATATTTTTAAATTAATTCAATAGCTTTTATAATATATCTGAATTAATTAAATAAAATTAGAAACGTTACTTAATATTAAATATTTATTAGTATTATCTATTTCACATACGAGATTCCTAAAATAGTAGTTGATTCACCATGAATTAAACCCGGTTGTGAATGACGGAATCAAATGTGGTTTTTTTACGGTGCTTTTCAAATAATTGTGATCATTTATTTTCATACATCACACCGGAAATCAAAATCTAGAAAAAAATATAATAATTTTTAACTATCATGTATTGCAATTTTTTTCTAATTTCCGTGTGATCACGGAATTTGCTGATTACAGTAATTTGAAAACACTGTAAATAGCTAGAATGCTTATTATAAATATAAAATGTGGATGCACTTGTTCAAATTCTGGACATGGTGGCTGAAGCTTATAAATTTTATCGTTCTTGAATTAGGCTTACGTAGGCCTCTATTTCTGTTGTTTCCATTGACTCTGAAATTAATTCACATGGGCCTCTATCTCTGTTTCGGAAATTAAACGATATGTTTTTTATTAAATTTAAATTTCAAGTATATATATGTTATTTGATATTAATTTGACACCTGTCATAAGGCATTAATTTTTTTTTTAAATTGTTAATCTGCCTGATTTATATTGATGGCAGCTCATATAATAAAATCTGCTGCTGTATTTTCGCGGAATAACGCACAGGGGTGTAATTTCGATTTTTGGTTCGAATTAAGCTTAATCCTGGCCAAAGTTCTAAATAACGCTCCTGCGCGTTATTCCGCGAAAATACTCGTTTTTAGGACTTAGATCAAAAATCACATGTCTAAAAGGCATATATTAATTGTTATACATTATATCTTTATAAATAACATAAATTAATGTTGCTCGGCTAATAAATTACGTATACCTCTTATATAAGAATTACTATCGAACCACATATGACATTATTCATGTAGATTAATTAATGTATTGGTAAACCATCACATAAATTATATCATATAAAACGGTCCTAAAAATTATGAATTCATAGTATTTTTGCATCACTACATATAAAATAAAAGATTTTTATTTTCAAGATATTCTCTATTATGAATAGGTGATATCAAGCAGTAATTACCAAATTTACTAATGTTTACTAATATTTAACTTATAAATTATACCAAATAAAATCCTTAAATTTTACAAACCTTTAAATAATTCATGCCTTGTTATAAATTACTTCTAAGTAAAAGTTTATTATTAACTTTTGTGCATTTTATATGCTATTTAAAGTTTCTCAAGGCAACCAAAATCAAACATTCTTCTTATGAGAATTTTGCGTATTAAATTTTTTTATCCAATTAAATTGAAATATTTTAATGTCATTAAATCAAGTTTAATGTCATTAAATCAATTTTAAGACCACGCAAAGTTGATTTTTCGTTTGCTTTACCCGCCGTCCCATTTTTTCAATTTTTTTCAATTTTTTTTTTTTTAGTTCCCAATTGTCCCAATTGTACGATTTATGACAACTATTTTTTCACGCTATTTTCATCCGGTATCACCCGGCGGTGACCTTAATTTCCCGTAATTATCCGATAGGACTGACAGAAAAAATATGATTGCCGGCCCAATTTTTTGATTCCTTGTTGTGCAAAATGAAATTAACCTCGTATCGTATAACCTTAGTTAAATGTGAACATTATTCTATTTGCAGTAAATTAAAAAAAAACCCGTCCGTCCGTCCCGAATTTTGAAATCCATGTAATGCAAAACGAAAAAAAAAAATCAACTTTGCATGGCCTAATCTTTAAAGAAATTTATAATCTATAAACTTACAAAATATTTTTAATAATAAAACTAGTCAAATCATTTAATTTAAAGTTTAGCCACAGTCATTCTCAAGTTACTAAAAGCTAATTTTTATTACGAAATTAAATAAAGTACATAAGTTTAGTTAAGATAAAACGTTCGGATTAGGTAAGAGGGAGCATACTTTGTTAAATGACTAGGGTGTTAATTATCAAAATCACTCATAATAGTAGTTAGTATGGTTCAGAAACAGCTTTATTTTTTATACAGTACGAATTATATCAAGGAGAAAATCTGTAATTCTTATCTCATATATTTCATAAGTTTTTACTAATGGGATTCAACTTCCGATTATCTATTCTGGCTAATCCTGTAAGAAGAAAATTTATCAAATCCTCAAAGAATATAAAGAATATGAATAATATATTTTCTTATAGAATCACCTATGGTTAAATATAAATATATAAAAAAATAGATCTGATCCAAACCTTATTTAAAAGACAGTTGTTAGATTCCAATAACAGTTTAGTATAAGTCACTTATTAAAAAAAAAAATGATTAATAGAATCTCTTGGAAATCAAAAATTTATTGATTGCATAATGTTCCAAAATTTATAGTTTCTATTTAACAATAACTTCTGAAAAAAATCAGTCTTAACTATAGCAATTGATAATATGAACATTGATGAACATTGTGGAATTTGGAACCCCTAAATATTTAAGTTTTTTTTTTCTAGTTTATCAAAACTTTAATTTATGTTTATTCAAAAAAAAATAAAATATAAAAAAGACGAGGCTATAAGAAAGGAGTAAACTAAATTCTCAAGTTATATATAAAAAAATAATGAAATAGAAAAAATAAACTTTTTGAAATTTTTGATAAAAGTGGGAACATGACTATCCAAATTCATTGAAGAAATATAACCGATATAGTTAATTCTGAAAGTTTAAAGGTGAGAATGCTTCGAAAAAATTTGCCATTATGAAAGCATCAAAACTTCTTTGGCAGCTATTAAAGTAACTTTTTCCTTAATACAGTATGATCAGAGCTGTGAAAAGATTTTGATTTTAGTGAAAACTGCTAATAACCGAGAATTTTAAGATTTTTAGTGAATATTTGACACTAAACAGATATAGATATTTAGAATAAATTAATTTTTCAACTTATCGCAGTTATAAGCTAAATATTAAATGTCAAAATTCAACAGAATAGGATTTTTTATTTATTTTTTTTTTAACTTTTCATTTTGCTATATATTAACACGCTATGAATATTCTATATTTATTTAAAAGAAAAAAAGAGGAAAATAACATATTAAACTCTCGATGATGGAATATTTACATTAATAGAAAAACAAGAATATTTATTTGACCTTTTTTTTCTTTTAGGAAAATTATTATTAATATTTGATTTTTTTTTCTGTATGTGGTAACTTAAAAATAAGCCAAATTATTTTGAAAAGAACTAGCCAATCCATTTTCACAATAAATCAAATTACAGTATAATGCATATCATCCAATTTTTGCTTCAGCACTTTCCTTGATTCTTTAATTTTTCAGTTTTGAGTCTGATGAAAATTAGTTTATTATGGAAGCGTTTTGATCACCATTTAAGTCATCTTCAATTATCACATGTTATCTGATTCCAAGTTTTCAATAGCTTTCATAGGCAAACTTCTATATCAAAAAATAAATTTCAAATAAGAGTCAATACTTTGGTAAAGTTGAATACTTTACGATGTCTATATAATTTTTAAATTAGTTCTCATGAACATTGCCATTTGTTTTTTGTTTTCCTTTTATCTGTTCTCATTTTATATTTGTTTGCTTTGGAATACGTGAAGGTTTTGTAGTATTACTTTTTTTGTTTTTTTCTTTTACTTTCTAGATTATCTTTGGTTTGTATAGGTTTGAATCTAAATACTTCTTGTTCTAGAGGCTAGGTAAGGAAGACTAAGGAGAAGTTAGTAATCTTGACAGGTGTGTAGAAATAGAAGAGCAAGAAGTATAGAGAAATAAAGAAGATAGGAAGATATATAGGAACTTGTCATGGAAGGGGAGATCTTTTTATTTGGACTTTAAGTAGTCAGATGTGTTATCTATTTTGTAATAAAGTTTTTATAACAGAGTAGTGCAACAGGTTGCACTTAGGTACTGTTTGGGTAGCCAGGTGATGCTAAACTTAGGTATATATAGGTGCATAATATAAATACAAGAGTCTTAATAAAGTATTAGCATGACTGCTTAAAGTTAAAAATTCTTACTTTTTTGTTTTTTTTTAAAAAAATCAAGCTTTTGTAATAAAACATGTATATTTAATAACTGATAAGTTTTAACAAACTAAAAAAAACTAAAAAGTTATTTATTACAAAAATCAATACATACAACTAACTTCTCAAAACCTACAAACAAATAAAAGAAAATTTGCAATATTTTAAAAAACTTTGAAGCTTGTTTATAACTCTACATTGTAAATTATAGCTAGTAGTACTAAAATATAACTAAAATAAACTAAATAACAAATAATAAAACAAAAATAGCCTGTAGCAAAACAAACAAACTATCTGAATTAACAATACTTTTGTATAGTTGATTTGTTTATTTGAAAAGTGAAAAGTAAACAAATAAAAAAAAACAAATTATCTTATATAAAACTTAAAGATATTTAATAAAAAATATACTTCAAATAACCAGTAGTGAAAATTTCTACTCCTAGATATTTTTGGGTTAGAGTGCATTTATAGAAACTTTTGTTTTTTAATATATAAATATATTGTAGATTAGATATAAGGACCTGTTTTTAAAATAACACATATTATTATAAATAAAGTATTTTAGGATTCATGAGTCACAAATAACATATATTAGATTTCTCTAATTAAAATTTAGTTGGCATTCTCATGCATGAACAACTTATGCAATAGGTCCCAAGTCTTTGATGAATAAAGTATTTGACTTTTTACTCTATGCATTAGGTTACCAAAGAAATTTAATCAGTATTCTACACATAAACAACTCATGCATTAGGTTACAAGTCTTGAATATAATCTAATTTTTAAGCATAATTCTGACTGTATAAAAAATATCTAATTCTATTTGACTAGACTAACAGGAGCTATTATATGTTTGGAGCTGGATATAGACTAATCACATGAGTAGACAAACAGACAAAATTCAAGTCTGAGCTCTAGTATGTATAGTCACATGGCAATGCAATTGGTAGATTATATAGTATAAATTATATAAGCAGACAGAAGACAAAATTCAAGTCTGAGCTCTAGTTAGAATGTCCAGATATAATGTAGCATAAAATATGCATAATTTTGCCTGTACTATATACACATTATGCACCACATAAAGTTGCATAATTTGGGCTATTTTACATAATAATTCACATAATATGAGAGTGCTAGTTTGTGACTAATCAAATTGCTCAAAATAAAATAAAAAGCAAAGGTTTGGAACCAATATATTTTTAGTAGTTAAAACTGTCTTAATCAGTTAGTATAGAAAAATAAAACTAGTTTAACTCTATATAAATAAAACAAATAACCAATTATTGTACTTTAAATGCTATATAAAAGACTGGATCTAGTATATAGTAGAGAGTTTGTACCATTAGAAGAGAAAATTTAAAAAAAATACAAGATATCTTTTATATAATTTGTGGTATAGCACATAATATGTTGCATATTTTAAGCTAAAAATTTGCATAATTTGTATAACTTACAGTTTGTAGCATGCATAATTTGGCTAGAGCTTGTACCCGTATAAGCGTTACCTGGGTAACCCGGTTAACACCTGTCAACCGGGTCATAGCTATCGTTAACTGGGTGACCCGGATTTATTATTCATAAGCATGATAATGTGACGTACAAACGTATGTACAGTACTATGTCCGTTGGGAGTGAGGTCATTTTAAATTTTATTATTTAAACCCAGTTTATTTTCTGACAGCCTCTAGCCGTTGGAGAATAAACTGATTATGTTACAGCTATTATCATGATTCTCGGAGCACCTGTAAAATTTGCTGAATGAATTTTAGGCCGGTTAAACTTATATATTAAAGTTTATACATAAAAATTAAATAAATTTATTGGTTACCATTATCATTATATGTAGTTTTTTAAAAAAATGCATATAAGAGAATTTATGATTTTGCATCAATAAATCAAAAAAAAACTGGGTTACCAGGATTATTAAGATAACCCATTTTATAATGTTGTAAATGGTGAGTAACCCGGAGCTTAAATTTTTTAACGGGTACACCCCTAAAAAAATTACATACCCTTAAGAGCTTCCTCAATTTTGCATTAGCCAATCAAACAAACTGGGTCAACCGGGTCACCCGGGTAACCCAGATTTTTCAAAACAATCCGGTTTGTGACCCGGTAATAATCTGGTAAACGGGCAGGTTATCCAGAATTTGAAATTTATTTCGGGTACAACCTCTAAATTTGGCTATACTCTAGCTCTAGTATGTATAATCACATAGTAATACAAAAATTACATAGGTGAACTGACAAATAAAATTTGGCTATTAATCAAAAAACTCCACTCTGCTCAAGATAACAAATACCATATGGAGTGTCTTCAATTAAAAGGGCCCATTTTTACATATATTTTATTTTGAGATATTTGAGTTTAATTATTTGTTTTGATTTTCGGACTGATCCGGGATCAATCAAATTTCACGATATTGATTGGTTAAAGACGGCAGGTGACTATCAGGTAAACTCGTGACGTGTTGGCTCTACGCAGCCTCATGTAATTTTTCTTTTTACATTATCTTGATTTTTTATTATGTAATTCGACTTTCATTTATAATTAAAAAAAGTCAATCATGTCAAAATTTATATGAATTTAACGAAAACTCATTTTTCAAAAAAATGTAAAAATGGGCCCTTTTAATTGAAGACACCCCATATATTCCCGAAAATAAGCAACCTTTTTTGGCCAAAAAATTACACAAAAAAACGAGGGGTTGCTTATTTTCGAAATATTGAATTTTTTGAAAAAATTGAAAAACGTACTAATAAAAGTTGTTCAAGTGACACCAAATTTTTACTATAGGTGTATTTTTATGCGCTGAACAAGTTTACTTAATCGACCTTTTGAAGTTTACTTAGTATAAAAAAACGTTTTATATGTAGCAACTGCTAACGCGTTTTTTGAGATTTTTGAAAAAAAACAGGGGGTTGCTTATTTTAGGGGTTACTTATTTTCGGGAATATACGATACTGTAATGCTTTTTGTTTTTTTAATAATAAATGTATAATTTATAGGCTCCTATATTTATCATTATGCAATCATAGTTTTTTATATTTTTAAAACCTCTTTAAAATTGCCATTATATATTCAATTCTGATTTTTAAAGAATGTATATAAATTATTATATAGAAATTGATACTAAATTGTTATCTGCTATTATAAAAGTACAATAAAAACCAGAATTGAATTTATATATATTTATATTTAAATAATCGATTCTCACTTTGTATTATTGATAAATAAAAACATAGAACTGTGTATATTTCAACATGAACTTATTTTCTAAATCCTTTAATATGAATGTGTTATGACTAGTGGCTAATGAATCTATGTACAGTCGTCCCTTCTATAATCACCAAGTCTGTTGCACCCTATTTTGGTAATTGTAAGGAGGTGTGACTATAAATAAAATACCTCATTATGGTCATGTGATCAAAGGCCAATTAAGTAATATATTTATGCATATTTGAAACACTATTAAAAAATTTAATCTAGTGGCCCAATTTGGATAAAACAACTACTAGAGCATTTGACTCAATGTGATGATTTTAAAGAGTCCAAAATCACCAAATTTAATTATAAATGCTAAGATTATTAAGGATTTTTCACTCAGATATTTAAATTTAATCAATTCTTAAACATGTAAAGTGATACAAATCCATAACGATCTCAGGAGCGTGTGATTCGATTTTAATGATTTTGGGCTCATTAAATTGTCTCATTGAGATGAACATTTTGGTAGTTGTTTTATCTAAATTGGATCATTAGATCAAAAGTTATTTGTTGTCAAACCTTTACGAGCTTTAATAGATAATTTTAAATATACGTGAATATGAAAATTGGCCAATCAGATTTTATAATCTATATTTAGTTAAAATTTGGTGGCTATAATGAGGGTTTTTTATTAATAAAATTGTTAAAAAATCAAATTTTCATGGTGATAGTGATTATAAGCGATTTATGACTATAATGAGGTTTTTTTTACTATATTTGAGTCTGTCGCACAAAATCAGGTCTTAAATAGAGGTGTGACAATATGTGATGTGACTATAGGAAGGTCTAACTGTATAAAAATGTTTTTCATTTAAATAATGACCTTTTATTTGAAAATGATGATGAAAAAAATCCTATTTTATTAGAATTTGTTAAAAGAAAATTAAACTTTCATATTCAGTTTCTTGACAGATTAAAGCAAAAACTTAAAAATGAAACCATAATCAAAATTATTGAGAAGAAAAGGATGGACTATAGAAATACTGTACTTGATTATATAAATTTAAATCTTATCAATCTTGTTGATACTGATAGTAGATTCGAACAATTTCACAAAAATTTTAATGAAGAAATTATAAGGTAAAAAAACAAACAGTTACTTTTTTTGTAAATTTAACTCAAAAAAGGTTTTTGTTTTGTCTTAGGTAGAAGCTTTTGTTGAAGTCAATATTCTTTTAAAAAAATTGATAGTCTTCAACCTTGGGTTAAAGAATACTGCCAAGAAGGTGGATCAGTTCCAAGTTCTAATTCTTTACAAAGAAGATATTTGCCTATAGTTTATCAAAATAAAATTAGTCAACCTAAAAAAAGTTTTTTCTAACAAATGAATTTCTATAATTGTAAATAAAACTACTGGTGCACATACAAGAAATATCATTAATATTCTTTTATAAAACTAAACTTATTGAAATAATCTACTTAGACCAAGTAAATAGTATTATGATAGGTCAATTAATAATCAAAACTTTAATTCAGTGAAAAGTCCCTTTTAATGCATTACAGTTTATTTTATCTGACTTTGCAGCATATATAAAGTAGGCTATATGAAAAGTAATTATACCTATTATGCTACAAATTGTGCATATTCTATGTTTGGCACATATATTAAATTTAAATAGGTAAGAATTACTGTATAATATACTGTATATAGAATTATATACTGTACTTTGTATTATATTAATTAAAATTTTATTAAATAGTGAAGCATTTGTAGAAATTAATGATTTTGATATAGTTTGAAAATTATTACAAAAAGTAAAAAAAGCTTTTATATACTCAAAACCTCATTGTAATTGATATATTTTTTATCAACAACATTATAGAATTAGTCAGATTTTCTTTTTAATATACTAGATGAAATTCCTAGTTGGTATATTATTTTATATTAAGGAAAATTTTGAACTTATTTGTGAATTTTATGAAAAAAAGCAAACTCAAAATCCTATTTCAGTAGTTGATTCTATTGTTTTAATTCCTAATTCTTTAGAAACTAAAAATCTTATTTTTATTTTTTTACCTTTATTAATCAATATATACAAAAATTTATATTTTGGATTTAGATTTTTTTAAATAAATCAAAAAATCCTATATTTCTATTTATTAAATCTTAACTTTTTTAGCTTGAAAATTTTCTTAACAATAATAAAACTGCAACTTTTTTTGGTTCAAAAATTCACAATTCAATTTTAACTTCTAATTATAATTTAGAATACTTTATATCAATTTTTCAAAAGCATTTAATGCTACTTATCAAAAGTTTTATATATTACTAATCATTTTAGATAATCTTTTTTTAAAGCTACTCAATTATTTGATCCTCAATTTATTAAGCTAACTATTGCTAATTAGAATTTATTTTCTTATTCACATATTATTTCTGAATAATCTTTTTTTAACTAAATTAATCTATGAATAGTCAATTTAGAAACTATAGAATTCAATGATTTAGAGAAAAATTTCATACCAACTTCCAATACTTAGTCAAATCGCAATAGAATATATTTGGTTGCCAGTTTCATTTTGTGAAGTTAAAAAAGTTTTTCAAAATATAATGAGATCTTAGATCATAATAGGCATAATCTTAGTACAGATTCCTTAAAAATGTTAAAAATTTTATATTTTAATTAGAATTTAACTAATTTTAACACCTGGTAAAAGTTATAAATTTTAACCACCCTTTATTTTTATAGAAGTTTTTTATATAAAAAATTATTCTTTAAAGATTAGGGTTAGAGTAAGGATATAGGTATATTAAGTTAGAGGATGGATTGATTATTTATATGCAAAATTAGATACTAAAAACTTTTATTTAATAGCCCAAAGCTAGTTTTTTTAATAAAATTTTGCGATATTGATAATATTTTGATTTTTTAAATTTTTTTAAATTTTCTTTATTTTGTTACACAAGATCCTGCGATCTGATTGGTAAATTATAGGGTGGTTACATTACCAGAGGGGCAAGTTAGCAACACTCTTTTAATTAAGAATTATAAAAATTTGTACAAAAATCATAGTGCTAGTTAGAATTACAATTATTATTAACCAAAATTATAATCAAAATATAGGCTGGTGCAAAAAGATAGATACTCAAATAAAAATTAATAGTAATTTTTTTTAGTAATAAAATATAATTTTTTTTAATTTAAAAAATTATTTTGGTAAATAGGAAAGAGTTTAATATAATTTATTTAATTATTTTATAGAAAAAATCAAGAAAATTTTTACCATTAACTTTTTAAGTAAATTTTACTATATTTAAAAATGATAAATTTGATTGTAATATAGTAATAAAATTTTTTTATATATAAAATTTAAGTTTTCTAATTTAACTTTATTTTATTAGATAATAAAAAAGGTTATTTTAAAATTTAAATATTTGTTTATATAAAATATAAAAAAATTTACTAATAGTTATTTTTAAGCTTAGATTTACTATTAAATATATGGGAATAGAAATTTGTCGCACCTGCGACATGTCGCACCCCGATTCGGCCAATCAAATCGCACTATTTTGTAGGCAAAAAATTTTATTTTTTAAAAATTCAAAATTTACTAGTAAAATGTAAAAATAAATAAGTGATATCAAAGCATATAATGTAAAATTTTATTCTGATAAACTTTTCTAAGTCATAAAGATAGATTATCTTAGTAAAAAAAACGTTCTATAAGAAAATTCAAAAATTCTGAACGTCAGCACATTTTAAACTTTTTTTTTACTAATATAAATCTATCGTTACATTTAAGAATTATATGCAAAATTTTATGCTAAACAACTTTTTCTAAGTTAAAAAGGTAGATTGTTTTAGTAAAAAAAAAGTTTTATATGTGCTAACTTTGGAAATTTTTGGTTTTTCTTATAAAATGTTTTTTTTACTAAGACAATCTATCTTTATGACTTAGAAAAAGTTGTTCAGAATAAAATTTTACTATGGCATACTATTTTATATAAATTTTACACTTTATTATGTAAAATTTTTAATTTTTAAAAAAAATTTTTTTTGCCTATAAAATCGTGCGATTTGATTGGCCGAACCAGGAGGTGCAACATGTCGTGGGTGTGACAAATTTCTTTTCCCTAAATATATATAGTACATATAGTAAATTAATAATTTTAATACAAATACATCAACTTTAATATTTAATAACTTTTTATCTAGTGATTATTTTTTTATGAAATTTTAAATATAGTTTTATTGAATCTATAGTTAGTTACTTGTGTAGTAGCAAGCTTTAAACTTTCAAATTCATTAAGATATTAATTAAAATCTATTTTTTTAAGAAAAAATTTTTTGTAATTTTTTTTTATCTAAAAAGTTAGCTTTCATCTATTTTTATATAAAGGTAATATAAAATATTATAATTGATAAAAAAATAATAGTTTATACTATAGTTATTCAATTGTAAAAAATATTTAATTATATTATTAATAATTTAAAAACTTTTATTAGCAGTACTTTTTAATTAAAATATTGAGGTAACAATCTTTTTGTACTGGCCCATAATCACAATTTTTACAAAAATCAATATTATTTTTAACAAAATTTTTACAGGTTCCTGGTGTACATGTAACAACTACCCCAGTATAGGGCTGGTGCATATCTGCAATTGTATAATATGGATTCTGGTATGATTCCCCGAAAGTTAGTTACCCGCCAGCTCATTTTACCGACCCCATATCCCCGACAGAATGTTTCACCTACAGCACTTTTTGTTGACAGAATCTTTCCTCGATATATCATGTTTTCGATATCCCCTTTTCTAGAAATCTCATATTTTTGACAAGACATTTATCTAATATGACATATTTCTAATTTGACTTTTCTCCGACACTAAGTTTTATTGAATGCACTTTTTCCGACAAGAACGATAAACCCAGTGATCATCACATCACGTGAAATCATGCAGCTACATCATTTGTTTACTAGCACTATCAACCCTAACCCTAATCGGACCCTAACTCTAACTCTAATTTAGGCCAGGTGCTTAATCATGTGATGTGATGAACACGAATATATCACTCTACCTATTTAAACAAAATTCTAATCGGGGAAAGATCTTGTCAGAAAAATGATGTCGGAAACATGTCATGTCAGAAAAATGTTCTTTTTGAAATACATCATGTCAGTAAAATGTCTTTTCGAAAATATGTCCTGTCAAGAAAAGGAGAGGTCGAAAACATGGTATGTCGTGAAAAGATTCTGTCAACAAAAAATGCTGTAGGTGAAACATTCTGTCGGGGATATGGGGTCGGTAAAATGAGCTGGCGGGTAACTAGCTTTTGGGGAATCAAGATACAATGATAATATGTACATAAACTTGACATTTATTGCATAATTTGCATATCAGGGCTAATATTATATAATTAATAGCACATAATTGTACATAAATCTAGAAAAAAATGTTTATATAGCAAATAACCAAAAATATTAAAATTCATTGAAATAATGAGTAACTGTATGCTATTTGTATACTATTAAACTATATATACTATATAATGTGGTTATTTTAGAAAGTACATAGGTGTTATTTCAAAATTACTTATATAGGTTTAGGAGGCATATAAAAACTAGTGTTTCTATGAACCTGAACTGAACTGAACTTAGATCAAGTTCAGGTTCAGGTTCAGGTTCAGTATTGAACCTGAACCTAAACATTTTTTAAAACATGTTCAGGTTCAGGTTCAGTATTGAACTTTTAGAGCTGGTTCAGGTTCTGTTCAGGTTCAGTTCATAAGTTTATGAACATGTTCAGGTTCAGTTAGGTGTTCATATGAACTAGTAATTCTAGGTTTGGGTCCGGGTTTGGTCTGGTCCTGACCAGACTCAAATTCTAAATTTTATTATTAAAACTTTATACTGTTATAGAATAGGTTTTAATTTTGGTAGAAATTAGTTTGAAAATTAGAACTTAATAAGGAAATTTTGTAATAACTGTATTTAGTAATAGTGATATGCGAAATTGATGTGCAATGATACTCAATGATGCTTAGCCACGCTTAACGACGCTTAGCGACACTTAACGACGCTTAGCGACGCTTAACGACACTTAGTGACGCTTAATGACGCTTAGCGACGCTTAACGACGCTTAGCGACGCTTAGCTCAATAGATATATAAACCCACTTTATTTCTCTTAGTTTTAGTTAGATCCAGATATTGTATTTTATCTTTACCTTTATATTATTTATCCTCCTCTCTTATTATTAATAAACTCTTGGGCTTTCTAAGGAACAGACACCTTGGAATAGCCCTCTTGTTAAATTAATAAACTGTGTATTATCTCTTGTTGTTTTATACCGAACTGCCTCAGAGAAGTGTGTAGTTTCTTACAGACATAAAAGAAAC
>QKWP01000140.1:411075-473412 GCA_003550325.1 Gigaspora rosea | reverse complement strand
CACTAACTCAATTCTTGATAATTCACTACTGCTCGTCGAGCCTGATTGTTGTTTACTAGTGTGTACTACATCAGTCTCTTCTCTAGATTTTTTTCCTTCAACTTTATCTCTATTTGTGGCTTCCTTATACTTGATCCATTTGTGTGTTTCCCATAAGTTTCTCCAAAAGGTTAAATGTTCCGGAGAACTTAATCCTAAAAACTCTGCTAATTCCCTATCTTCTTTTAACACTAATTTTTTAAATTCTTCTAGAATATTCTTTTTTTCATCATCAGGTTTTCTAAAAAATTCTTTACATCTATTATATCGCTCCATTTTCTATTTTGTTATGTGTTTGGTTTATTTCTTTGTTTACTTTCTACTTGATACGCGTTTGTGATTTTTTCATCTCTATTATAAATTCTATAACTATTATTAAATTTAACTATTAAATAATAGGTTCTAATATTATTACCTAAAATATTCTTAGTCAAACACGCAATGCACTTCATCTATAACAATACACAACTTGTTTTCTTAATTTAACTGACTTAAGAATATTTGGAAATATTAATTCATAAGAAAATTTTCAGGAGTAATAAAAAATAATCGAGTCCAACCCATTGCAATTTCTGTGAATATTTTTTCTCCAAGATTGACTGTGGATTCAGTTGAAGTATATAATCTAGCACAAGGTATTCCAGCTGCTAAGAAGTTTGTCTTTATGATAAAAATAGTTAGATTTGTATTACTTATATTTATATCCATTATTATTTCTTACCATATGATTTCGTATTAAAGTAGTTAGTGGACATATTACAACTGTTAATTCTTTGAAAAAAATTGCTAATATTCCAAAACATAAAGATTTTCCGCCTTTTGTTTTTAAGAGTGCTAAAGTATCTTTTTGATTTTTACAAAATTTAGTTATAACTTGATATTGTCCTTCTCAAAACTTATCGAACCCAAATACTATTTTTGTACAATAAATAATTTCATCTATTATTAGAGAAGGTTGAGATATTTTTTTAATGGCTATAGAATTTAATAAACTTTCTTTTTTGTTTATATTCCAATAAAAATTGCACAATTCGCATAAGCTGTAAGAAGTTTTTTTTGAAGGTATAACATCCTAAACATATATTTATACTGTCAAAGTTTTTGATTTGAAAAGCAAAAAAAGCATAAAAACTATTTGTTCATATTCATTCTTTGCCTTTATATTTATATGGAATTAATTTCTAAATTATATAATTGGCTTATTAATATAAAATATTTATTATTTATATATTTATTTTTTTACCTTACTGAAGTCAAATCCGAGCAATTCAATACGATCATTGGCATATTTTTGGGCTCGAGCATTATTTCTTTCTTGAATTTTATTTTTATTAAATTCTCTTTGATTATTATATTCTAATTCAACATTTGCAATATTAAAAAAACCTTGTTCAGTAAATTTTTTATTGTAGGCTATTTGTTGAAGCTCTGCTATCATACTAAGATAGCCTTCATTATATTTAATATTGCAAGTGAGTGATGTTGTTACACTTGAAAAATTAGAATTTTCTTTTCTGATAGCCCTATCAGTATCCTGTGATCAAATTATGTCGATCACTCAGAACTCTTAAACTGTAAACCCCAATCATCGTTTTGATCGATGACTGATTGACCTATGAATATTCTTTTCTATTTCTTTATTTGTTACTATATACATATCTCTTTTATTTCCTATTTTGTTATACGTATACATATCATTTCTTATTACCTTATTGGGACATCATACTGAAGATTGGATCGAGGTCAATTATAGATACGATAATTGATCAGAAGATGGAACGACTATCATCATCCGGCCTCCATTTACACCAATGCGCTTGAATAAGAAGTCTTCCATACATGTCTCATGGCGACACTTGATTATTTAGTCTATCTCAGATGCCCCGAGGCATTCAAATATTTTCAGGAATCTGGCGATATGTTTCAAAATTTCATTTTCGCGGACGGAACTTTTAAATAAGGCAAAGGCGTGGTTAAAACTAATGTGATTAATGAAGGGATTGGTGTTGAAAAGAATTGAATGATTCTAAAAATAAGTTGACTGCGGATAAAAGTTTTCTTGAATAGACTACTGTAATTAATTTATGTATCTAGAAACATGTATTTAAAGGCTCGGATTCTGCCTTCAATAAAGACTTCAGACTTCGATCTGATCCTTTGTTTAATAATAAACCTTGACCCCATATAAGTTAGTAGATTTCAAAGCTGAAGGCAACTTATATACACTTTTATTATTATCAAATTCTCATCTCTGCTGTTAGCATTACACTGCTGTTTTGTTATTTGTTTTATTAGTTATTTTATTTATTGTTTGATTATTTTTTACACTGCTGCTGATACACATATCAATACACCGATATTTGATTGTTTTATTGATAATACGTTTAGGACTATAGATAGATTTATTTAACTGCTGTATTGTTTAATTGTTTCTGCTAATTAACGATTGATATCGTTAGATAACCCCTTTGTTTAATTATATACCGATTTATCCCTGTACGATCACGATCCAATCACCTTAAATTGCACACGATTATGATCGATTATCCTTTCCTTAAATATAATACCTATACCCACCCTACGTTATTACCATATATAGATCTTTTCTTATTACTATCTATAGATATACCGATTGCCATATATGTCCTCCTATAGATATATATAATTACCAAACCCGATATCTATACTAAATTAACTGCGACACGTGAAATTAAATTAGATTCATGCTTAAACGATACTAAGCGCGTGAAGCCTTTAAATATCATCACAAATCTGCTAGCCCAATGAAGAATTAGAAAGGCAGATTCAAATTAATGCTTCAGGTGTGAGTCTTGAATTGGATAAAGACATGAGGGGAAGATTCAATTGGTGTTAGATAAAATTTGTATTAGTAATGACAGAAGGATAATGACCCAGGGGAAAATTGAGTTTGCTAACATGTATAAAAGATCAATGTATTCGCCCTACTTGTATCTTTAGGTTTATCTGAGTGAATTCCTCCTTTATAATAAAGTCTTCTGAGTGAAATCTTTATTTATATCATATCTGCTGATTTGATTTATTTATTTCTATATATCGTATCTGCTGAATGTTACTGTATATTATTTATATCTGCTGAATGTCACATATGAGTTTAATGATTATTTATTGATTTATTAAATTACAGTGATACATAGATTTATATTTGATTACATATTCGTTATTACATATTTTCCCTTTATTTATTATAAACCCACTCTATCTGATATCCATCCGAATTACCCAATCCACGTTCACTATCCCAATAGCTCTACTAGCGGGTCTGATATCTCCCAACCGGATAGTAACAACATGCTTTATAAGATGCCCAGTAGTCAATTTGTTTGTCAAGAAATATTAATTTACATCTATTAAATGCTTAATTCAAAGAGGTACATGCTGTAGTAATTAAACTTTATCTCATAGGTAAACAAAAAATAGAATTCAACATATTTTTGAAATTTTGAATATGATAATCTAATGCATTAATTAAGGTTGGTTCCTTTAAAGAAATGCTTGGTTCATCTTTGCACCAGCACAATTTAGGCCAACACTGATTATGTTGATTTTTTAGGTGTCGAATTAAAGCTTCTACTTGTTGTTCTCATAATTCTTCATCACTAGATGAGTTAGCTTCATTTAATGCCTTGCGTAAACCAGTAGTATAAATGCAACCATTAAACCAACGCATAATATATTGTTCATATTTATGAAAGTTTATATAAGTTTTACTTGCTATTTATAATTTAAATTATTAATTAAACTTATTATTTTAATTTTTATATAATATTTATCTATTTATATAGATTTTTGTATATATTTTACTTGCATACTTTAGATCTGCATATATTCGACTTACAATAGGTATATGGCTAAGTGTTTTATTAGAATTTAGATCACAATCCAAACAAACTCCCAAAAGAAAATTATGTTCTTCTAATATAGGAGTTATTTGGTCTAACAAATTAATTAATATTGCGTGTATCATTTGCTGAGAATTTGGATTAAAATTTCCTTCAAATAAGGTTTTTATGTTTTCATTTTCTTGATTAGTTATATTTCGTGATTTTTGTACAATATGATATGCTACAATCAGGTAATGGTTATAACCTTTTTAATACAGTATAAAATTAAAATTATTAGTATATTATTTATTATCTAATTAAATATTTGATTTAAAAGTATACCAGGAAATTGTATTTGTAAAATAAATTCTCTACTAGCTTAATTAGCATTACGACAATGTGACCAGGATACATTGAATAAAACAATAAATTTAATAGGAGTTTGTGATAATGGTATTGTACTAAGTAAGTAGTCAATACTTTGAGTTAAAGCTTTTGAAGTTGAGGTTTTAGCAGCTTTAACAATTTGATTTTTTTTTATTAGAGGGAACCCCGGGTGTAGCTCCTGCCCCAAACTTTATTAATACTTAAGTAAGTTGACATATAGCAGTGCCGTACATACATACATATTATACAAGTATTGGAACTAGGATTTTAGGTTATACAACTATTTATCTGCAACTAAAACCTACTAGAGCCTTCTGTATTCCTATTTATATGACTGGCCTGGCTTGTACGTTCCTCTCCAACCAACAATTGGTATTCATATGTCCGCCACTTTACCCACACTACCTAGTATTATCACTTCCAATTTGGTGTATGTTGTCAGATAGGCGCTTTGTGCTTCCAGATTGGTATATCTAAGATCCCCTACTGGCATACTTCTCGGGAGTTTGTATCTCAAGCCATGCAGCTACCTCTACCATATTGGGTAAGTATTTCAAGCCTGTATGCTGTCGTAACTAGCTGGGTTCCTGCAACTTTGGGGCCCAGGATTTAATATTTCGAATTCGGTAATGTGAAATGAATGTACTTCTCTCCATGGTGATGAGGTAACCGGACATGTTTTGCAAATGCTTCCAGTACTATATATAGTTGGATAGCATCATGAGGCTCAGGAGGACCTTTTACCACTATATGCATTTGTACCAGTTATACCTGTATTTGTGGTCCCAGCACTTCTTAATGTCCAAAGACTCCCATATGGTATACCCAGAGCCTATTAGGTCTTGACATGTACATGCCTTTATGCTTCTACCTTTCACTAGCTAGTGAGTTCCGTCTGCCCTTACAGGTTCATTCTGATCATCAGTACTCACATCCAACTCTTCTTCTAACCTTTAACGATTTTTCCCAAACTACCAAGCCAGTTAGCCAAGAAGGATTGGTCGGCCCAGCTTTATGTGCCTGATGAATACCCTCTCCTAGGTACCTAATTCTGAAACATAGGTCCTTTTCCTCTGGTACAACTCCGAAGGCCAGGTTGGTATCCTCTTTTGCCATAGGGCTTTTTCCGTCCAGTTCTTCAGTCTTCAGTTGAAATTCTGGTCTTCTGTAGTACCATTGGAACATTTTCCTTACCTCCTTGCTTAGGACTTGCCTAACGGGTTTCAATTGTTCCTGTCCCTTGGATTTGTCTATATAACTTACACAACTGTGCTGATGCTCCTATTCAAGATGGTGGTACCAAGGTTACAGGTGATATACCTGACCAATCGATAAACAAATGCTACCATAACACAGACCTATTTTTCAATTCGAATCCAATGGGATTTGAACTCTAGACCTGTTGCTTTGGGGGTGACAACCAGACAGCTTCTCACACTCCTGCTTTAACAATTTGAGAAAATAGTAGTTTTTGGTATGCATGATAAGTTTTTTTACAAAACTGTGTAGTAATTTTCATTGACACTAAAGCACTTTGTAAAGCTCGATAGGTAATTCCAGCAGCTAAACCAGCAGCGGCCACAGTATTTGAAAAATTAGCATTTGAACCTTGATTTGAATAACTATTTTTATATTGACATTTGGCACAATTCATTATACTTTTAATTACAAATCCAGTTGTTTGAAGTTTAAATTTTTTGTTTTTTAAAATGTTTTCACCACATTCAGAACAAAGTTGTGAAAATACAAGCCGCAAATATTTTTGTGTATCAACTAATATTGTTGAACCAAGTTGTAAGTTTGAAATTTCATTTTCTATTGCTTCATCGATTTCTAAGCTTTGATTAATACAACTTATTTTTAACTTTTTATAAGATTTGCTTGCAGATTTTTGTAAATGTGAATAAGCTCAATTTTTATTATATAATTTATCAAGAACTTCATTATATTTTTTCAAAGCGCTTGGGTCATTTTGGGTAAAAGCATTTTTCCTTGAAGTAAGAACAATACCACTATGTGGTTGGTTTGGTTTATGTATTAGATCATATTCAATTTCTCTACTTTTTCTTTCTAATGCTCTTATCATAATATTTTCTTTTTCGAAAGCATGTATAATTTTATTAAAGTTGGAAAATAACTCAGAATATTTTTCATGAACTATTTCTTGTAAATATTTAATATTATTCTTGCAAAAAATTCCTAATAACTACGGAATAGCTAAATGTCCTTTTTCTTCATATTTGCAAATAAATGTTTTAAAAAAAGAATAATTAGTTTCTTGATCGATCCATTTTTGGAATATTTTATTTTCATATACTATTCAACGAAAGCATATTACATTAAAACTATCTAATTTGATAGATAATTTTGCCCATGCTTTATTAAATTTTGTATATATTGTATAACTGGGCAATAAAGGAACCCAATTGTCAATAATAGTAGTATCACCATTTATATAGTATCTAGCTACTAAGTTTGATGTAGTAACTTGTTTAGAAGAAAAGGATATTAATTTTTTATGTCTTTCTAAAACTACTAATTGGCATATTTCTCTTACAAGCCATGAATTATTATTTTGTTTAATTGCTAATTGGTTTTGTGGCTCTTGCTAAACCAAAGTTTCATTTTTTTTTTAATATTAAGGTGACCACTTAAGTACTCTAGCACTTTATTGGTCCAAGCGGGTTAGCCTGGTCAATATGACTGTGCCACATATTACATTTGTATAACGAGAGTACAACTAGCCACACGTACAACTTTTGGTTGTCTAATTTAAGTAGTCCGCCCAAAGGTTCAACACTAGATGCCATACCTACAACCCAACTAGGGGATTGCCTATTTAAACTCTCTGGCTTCTACCCATGTTCAATGTTCTTTCCAATATACCCTTTCGAGTAATTCACTATTAAAAGTACCCTGAGGCTTTAGCCAAACACCTATTGGAGGGCATTTCCCCTGTAGTAAACCTGGTAGAGTGATACCTGTCCTCCACAGGTATTCACCTACACTTTCGGTAACTTACGCATTCACCGAGGCAAACAACTTGCAGTCAGGGGGTTATCCTGCAACCGCTACCATTACCTACTACTGCCCTTGTGGAGTTCACTAGACCCAGTACCTGGTCAGTCACTCTTTGGATCCTTTTCCCCAGTTATCCCAGACTACCAATCCAGTTGGCCCGGAAGGATCGGTCTGCCAGGCTTTAGGTGCCTAAGGTCTCCCTTTCCTTGGTTCATGCTTCTATAACACATGATCTTTTCCTCCGGTACAACTTCGGCGGCCAGGTTGGTGGGCCCCCTTTGCTATAGGGGCTCTTGCCCATCCAGTTTTTTGGTTAGTTACCGCTAAGATCCTTTTCCCTGGTACTGTCGAAAGTCTAGCTACCTTTCCACTCAGGACTTGCCAAATGGGTTTCTGTTTTTCTAGTTCCTTGGATTTGTCTGTGTAATGAGACACAATTTCGCCTGAAAGCTCCCATTCAAGATGGTGACCAAGGACTACAGGTAGTGTACCCAACCGATTGACAAGACACAGTTACCAGAACACAGGTCTATTTTTCAAAAGCGTCGCCAGTGGGATTTGAACTCTAGACCTGCCACTTGGGGGTGACAACTTACCAACTTCTCTAAGTCGCCACACCTTTAAACCAAAGTTTCATACCATTTACTCATTATTAATTGTGTTATTAATTTTTATTTATATACTATAAATTCTCGAAATAGTGGTATTTTTGTCTACGTGTGCATTATTTTGATAACGCCCCTGTCCATTATTTCAAGAATTTACGATATTTAGAATGATAACAAAATTAGATCTAGGGATTGGAACCGCCTAAAATTTTTCTTAATCATTTAATCGTTTAATTAGTAGTCCGCAGTTAAAGGGAACAAATTTCATAGTAAAAATCGGCGGGCATGTGACTATTACCTTATATAGTAAGTGGAACGTCATGTGCTTCAATTCATAAGAAAAAACTCTATAGTAAACAATTGAAAAATACTCGTATCTTATGATCTATCAAACCGATTTTTGATGATTTTACTACCATTAGAATCACAATAATTTGCTCTACAACTTTCAATTAAGCAATAAGAAAGAGTTACTTAATAAAAAAATTACTTTTATATGTAAGCAAGCCCCATTCGCACACTATAGAAATTTACTATTAAAATAAAATGTCGATCATTTTATACCCTTTATCTGCGATTCCACTTAACCATTTAACCGTTTAATTTGGCCGGCATTAAAATAATTCCGGTCCACGACCTGCTCGGAACTATAGAGCAATTTTTAAACGGTTAAATGGTTCCAATCCCTAATTAGATCTTTAAAACAAATTTGAGTTGTAAAGATAATATAACTAATAAAAGCAAACTATAAATTTGATTCAAAAATAATTAGTATTCTAAGAATATTCTAGAATATCCAAATTTCGTTGGTCTGTAAATTTCATGTTATCAATTACTTCTGTAGATCTCCTCATAAAAATTAACAAATCCTTGCGAATTTTATAGTATCAAAAAACTATAAATTATATATTGAAACCTTCTTGTTTATATTTACAAAAGATTTAAAATAAATTTTCGTGTTGTCTTGTTAATTTAATTAAGTTTTTTAAATTATATTACTATGATTTGTTTATAAACTGAGCGATTTTTGTACAACAAAACAATTTGCTATTTATATTCATATTGAATTACACTATACCCTTAAATATAAATTGCAATAACATATTAATTTATTACCCGTTATTATTATTATAACTAGTAAAAATAATGCATATGAATTTTGAAACCAATTTTTGTAGATATATTTCATGCAGGCCAGTTTATTTCAAGTATAAACATTTTTTGAAAGTTCCCAACCAAATAAATTAATATAAATTATGAACAAGGTCAAGAATAGAATTGTAACAAAGTTCCTAAATATTCCACATGGAGCGTTTCTTATAAACTAGATATCATACTGCGCATTATGTGTATCGTGTATAAAAAGCATTGAGTTGCTTATCACTAAATTTATATTTAGTTTCTCTTAAAAGTTCAAAGTGTATTATTAATAATATAATATTTTAATAATCATAATATTTATATAACTAACACTAATACTAATTTTACAAATTAATAATTTAAAGAAATCAAAAAACTTGAAAGTAATGCATCGAATCAAAGTTATGACCAAACAAATAAAGTATTCACATAAATATTTAGAGTATAACCTTTTTAATAATACACCTAATTTAAAACAATGCTTTGCGAAGAGATAAACCTAATTTTAAAAAACGTTTCGCAAAGATATAAAATATAAATATTAAATAAGAAAAAGCCTGATTTAAAGATTTTAAATTTAGTACTGTTATGAATAGCATGAAGCATGTTAATGTGCTAAGTAACACGTTAATATGTCATATATTAAATCCAAATGTATATAAACGGATGAATTTGACTTCAATTAAGGGAAATACATGAAGAGAAGGTCACTTCGATTTTTTACTTGAGAAAAATAAAGGATGTAAACTAGTGTAATCTGAAGAGACCTTTGTTCGAGTAAATCAGAAACTTATTTTTAGTAATTATAATCATTTATCTCTTAATAGTTATAGTATGTATGTACATACTGCAACAAGTAATCTTAGTATGACAAAAAAAAAACAAATTATAGTAGCCAATTTAACAATTAATTCCTCGTTTAATGTTATTTCCCATTTTCTGGGCACTCTAAAAATTAATATACACGATATGCATAAGTATAAAGGATTATCTGGCAGATACCGGTTATGAATGCAAATTTTAAATAATACAGTATTACGTAAATGTCTTAATTTAGATAATGATTAAAAAAAAGCAGGCGAAAAAAATTTAGAAATAGTAATAATACGTGTAATAATAAAATAAAATTAAAAAATTAAAAAATATATAAATAAATAAACAGCAAATAAAAATGAATCAATATATGATGCCTAAATATTAAATGCTAGCTAAATTTTCATATATTAAAAGTTACATTCAAATATTCATATAGATTTTAATAATTTTTGCATTCCCCGCGTAGAAACATTCGTATTCATTTTTTCAGCAATGGCCAGGTGTCCACAAAGATAATTACCAAAATTTGGTTTTAAAAAAAACATAAGTTAACCCTTTTCCAGGTATTTTCATGACCGCTATACTCAGCATGGTGGGTAGCACAGAATATTTCGAAAAATTTTCGACATAACAAATTTGCATCTCCAAGTTATTCCTATCTTTGATTAGGTATGTGCAGCTTTTCTGATACGCCAATACAAAGAACCATTGGCTTGAATTTCTTGTTACATTGAAGATCAGAATTTTTTATAATGAATTTCACGAATTACGAAGTCATATCCTTGCTAATCAATAAAGTGTTGAAGAAGAAAATACGTATAAAAAGCGATAAAGATTGATTCTATAAAAAAAAAAATTCAAGCATGTGTAACAATGAAGAATTGTCTTTATAAATACTAATGAAAAAGATCAATGCAAATATCAATGTGATTATTTATAATTATTATTATCGTCATTGATAAAATGTGTAATTTTTATTGTCGTTATTAATAAATTATATAATTCTTAATTATTATCAGTACTGTAATCGTTTAACAATAATTTCTAAGCAATTAATAAATAATTATCCAATACGTATAGAATATCTCCATAGAAAGTGATCCAATCGATGATTTAATCAAATTGTTGATTTTTATCGTTTGTAAAGGATAATTAATAAATACGCATAAGAATATTCGATCTAAACAATTATATCGAGCTGAATTGTTTTATACTGTAAGAATTTGCCAGTATCGTCGTTGGTGATAGAAGATTTTCGCCAATTTCTTCATATATACATAATAAACCTGCAATGGTAACGGAAGATTCTATCGTTGTTACGTATTCCTGCAGGTACACTTTTGTGAAACTATTATCGTTATCAGGTGAATAATGTATAATGTTGACTTTTATCACTATAAAATTTTTATACTATAGTACATAAAAACAATGATTAATTACTGATTCTATCGATACTTTTTATGCATATTGGATAATTCAATTATTAATCGTTAAAAATGATTTATTAACAATCTTATGTTGACAATTAATAATTAGAAATTCTATCACTAAACATGTACCATAAAAACTTAATGCAATTCAATGAACATAAAATTTTAAATAGAAAATACACTACTACGGCGAACATAGTAAATACAAAAATAATCCTTAATAAGATAATCAATAAAGAATAAATGAATTGATTTATGCAGATCGATCTTAAGAATCACCTATCTAATCATAAACTTTATTGCTGTATGCAAACAAAGAATGGAGGGTGTTAAATCTATTATTATAAATATATATTTATTATGTAAATTTTGCGGTTTCATAATTTATGACGTCTATGATTAATTTTTTATATTTAAATTATCATGATTGCGATCGTGATTGCTAAAGCCAGCCAATTTATCATGAGTGTCGGCTCAGGTTTATGATAAATTAGCCAGCTTTAGCAATCACAATCACAATCACAATAATTTAATTTAATTATAGGGATCGCAAAATTATACAAACCGCAATAAATATCTTATCTTTTAATCTTTATTTGAAATTATTTTATTATATATACATCAGTTGTTCTATAGCGAAAAAAATTTTGAGTGCTTAGAGCATGAGCAGAGCATGAGCAGGATTTAGCGCAAAATAATATATATATTATATATACTAGTATGATCACGTTTCATGTGTAAAATGAAATGTGTAGAGGGATGGTTGTATTCGACTTTATGTATGTTGCTTATGCTGATTTCTTCATAATCCTTTTATGGTAAAAGTTATGATTATCATTTGTTCGTTATTGGAAAGAGGTTATTGTTATAATTTCGATAAAATAGATATGTCATTATAATGAAATGTCATTTTCTGTTGTTTGTTATTTGAAAAGTGTTGAGAGTATGTGCATATATAGCGTACGAAGGAAATTAAACTTACGATCTATAAATATTAAATATTAAAATATTCAGGTTTATGCATCACTTTGATTATAGGTGATGATTTTTGTTAGCTGGATAATGGTTCAATGGTATTACGAGTTTGAATTTTTTTTCTTTCTTTTTTTTTTTATGATATGTAACAATTGCACTTGTATGATCATGTGCATACGTAATGTGTAAATGAGTTTAACTTTTCTGGTAAGTCTAATGTAAAGAGTCTTATAGTGAGAATTGTTTGTCTGCTTTAAAGGTTTAAGACCCTTTGATTAGGTATATAGTTTTAACGATGGTATTTATTTCTATATGCGTGAAAAACATACATGAATATACGAATGTATATGTGTATGTTGTAGCAAATATTTCGATTAATGTGAAATTTACAAATGATTATAGCCATTATCGTGATTTAATATTACGAATGAATCTGCTTTATTAAAATATGTATTATGTAACCAAATTTAAAATAGATGTTATCATTATGATTATATTTGTATGATTATTATGATGATCATTATGACTATTTTGACTATATTCCAGAACGATCACATGAAATTTATTATTATGACATTAGATATTGATTTCAAAAATGATGCAATTGATCATCAAATTTTAAATTCATATTTTTTGGAATTTTGCTTTTCGTCGTGGCTTCATTATTCATGGGATTTTTCTGTTGTTTTTTTTTGACATTGGGTTTGTCTTTTGCTTAGTAACTAGTTTCGTCTTGCCTTGGTCAATGTACTTGCAATCACCTCGAAGGCATCACATTTTACTGGCATTTGTTTTATTAATAAGCTTATTTTATAGATGATCAATTTACAGTTAAGTTGTTTCATAAATAATATGTTTTACTGATGACTCATTTTGTAAAGTAATTCTAATTATTATTATTAAATATAGAATCAAGTTACGTGAGTTAGGGTTATTGGTTAATCACGAAATGAACTCATCTGTAAACTAATCATTTGTAAAATAAGCTTGCCAGCAAATTTTGATAAAATGTGGTTTCTTTAAAGTGACTGTTGATATGCTGATTTCTTTGTAATGAACAATTATCAGGAGCCACAGTAATTTGGGGAGTTTGTCAGATTTGAAGACTTTATGGAATTACATATTCGATTTGTCGCCTCAACCTTAGATGCGGGTATTTTCTGTTTAATGTTGTAATTGCATCTGATAATTGGAATCGAATTACTAAAAGATCATCCTTTTTTCTAGAGCAATATATTATTGCTTGTTTAGATATTGATAAAACAGGTGGGTTCCATGATCATTCGGGCAATGCAAGGGCCTCTTATTTGTTAATTAGGCACTATAGCTGTGATGACAGTACAAGGGGGTGAGTACTGGGTGAGTATGAAGTTTAATTCAGTTCACTTTAACGATTGTGTTTCAAGTGTAAATATGAAGTTTAATTCTGTTAACTTTATCGTTTGAATGATTAGGCCATGCAAAGTTAA
Source organism: Gigaspora rosea (assembly GCA_003550325.1). Lineage (NCBI taxonomy): Eukaryota > Fungi > Glomeromycota > Glomeromycetes > Diversisporales > Gigasporaceae > Gigaspora > Gigaspora rosea. The sequence continues at coordinate 459,664 of QKWP01000140.1, read as the reverse complement.
TTTGCGTTTTACATTACCTGCTGACCTATTTTGTCAATTTTTTAATTTTATTTCTTTTTTTTTTTTAGATCCCAATTGTGCCAATTGTTCAATTTTTGATATTTATTTTTTCCCGACCTTCTCATCCCGGTGGTGGTGACATTAATTTCCCATAATTGTCCGATAGGACTCACAGTAAAAATATAATTGCCGACCCAAATTTTGATTTCCTATTGTGCAAGCCTTGTACCTTAAATGTAAGCATTATTCTATTAATTTATAGTTAAAAAAAAATCCAACCGTCTGACCATGTTTTCAGATTTATTGTAACGCAAACCGAATAATCCAACTTTACGTGACCTTAACCGAATTGGTATGAAGTTTAATTTGTTCACTTTACTAACTACGTTTCAAGAAATGTATGAATGTTTATCATAATCATTTAAATTCTGTTCACAGCAAACATGGCGTCGAAACGAAACCTACCCTAAACTAGTTTCGTAAGGGTTCTAATCCGAAACTAGTTTTGGATTTTTTAAAAAAAATCAAAACTCCAAAACCCGAAATCCCGAAACTAAAATCCGAAACCCAAAGCTATAATTCAAAAACAAAAATATAATATTGAAGCCTTTAAAATTTATTATAAAGTTGATTTTTTTTAATAAACCCAAAATGTAAAATTATTTTTGAATAAATTATAACATTATATAGATCTTTTTTTTAATTATGTTTTTTTTCACTGCCTCGGTTTGTTCGGGTTTTTTTAAAGCTGGTCAACGTTATTTTTAATATTATACCATTATTACAACAGATTTCAAAATTCTAGGGCAATAAAAAAATTGCAATTGTTTGAATCGATAAGTATTTAATGACATTTGATATCAACAATTTATTTAATTCTGCAGTAACTTATTAATTCTATCAAGTAAATATCAACGTACTAATTACTTATTATTACTTGATATTGTATCCAGTTTTTACGTAGTAAGTAAAAAAACTGATGCTTGTAAAAGCAACCTTGATTGTCAAAATATAAACTCTGGAATTATACCTTTCATGTTATACTTGTGAATCATATCAACAAAAAGGACTGCACGCATGCAATATATTGGATGCATTCCGGCCCAAATAGCACTAGATATTCAAATTTTATTGGATTCTTTAAGGAGATAGATAACATACATCAATGTGATTAATATATATTGAAGAAATACATAGCATACATTGAAAGATATATATAATACATTAATGCAATAAATATATATGGAAGTTTGGGTAGTTTTTAAACAACGGTTGAGGTTTCAGGTTCTGGTCAAGGTTTCAGGTTTCGGTTGAGGTTTCGAGTTCCGGATAAGGTTTCGAAAGCTATAATCCGAAACCTGAAACTTTCAGAATCGCCAAAAAAGTTTCGGTGCCATCTCTGGTTCACAGTCTTTTCGTTTTGCATTACTCGCTGACTCATTTTTTAAATTTTTTTTTAAATTTTTTTTCACTGTTCTCATCTGTGTCACCCGATGGAAAAATATATCCTTAAGCCAAAATAAAGATCGTACTGGTCCTGCGCTGCGTTACACGCTGCGCAGCTACCCTAATTCGAAATTTGTGAATCCAAAATCATTAAAAAAGGTGAAATCAAAGAAGATCAATTACCAAATTCAAACGACAAAGTAATTTAACGTAACACAAACGTCGAATGCTTCTAAGCGTTAATTACTAACAAGCACAATCAACCGTTATTGTATGCTATGCAGCCAGTAACTTGTTATCTGGCTACAGCTTAATGTGCCATTTTTGGACCCTTTCGGAGCCCGAAAGCTATTAAATTTCACATTTTCAGAAATCATAAAAATTATTTTACAAATAATTTTTCCTATTGGATGTTTCACGTTCAATAATTATATATTAATTTTTTTTTTTGAAACTTACATTACCCCTTGCTGCACTGCTTTATTATATATTCCAAAAGGTAGACTAATTACACAGCATGATCAATTAAATTTTAGGCAACATTAATTATCGGTAATAAAAAAAGCCAAAAAAAGAAAAAAAAATAGAAAACAGAAACTCTAACAAATTTTCTTATAATAGGTCTTGAATTATCCAGAATTTTTCTTTATAGCAATAAATAGAACAAATTATGGTAAACGCTCAAACTTGGCTGGACCAAAATTATCCCGCGAATGGTACTTGTATAAGAGTTGAGGATAAAGAAAATTATGGAAAAACCATAAACCAAATCGTTAATTTAGATATCAGTAACCAAAATTTAGAAGGTCACTTACGACTGAGTGATTCCTTATCCAGCTTAAAAAAATTGAACTGCTCATTTAATAATATAACCCAAATTACTTGGAACTTACTTCCTAACCTAGAAGATCTTGATAAATCTCACAATCAGTTAGCAGGCAGTAATTTTGCTTTACCAAACTCTCCTAGTATCAAAAAATTAAATTTTTCTTATAATAGCATCAGTGCTTATTATTTTGAAACTCCCAATTTAGCTTATTTGGACGTTACTAGCAATTTACTTACTATTCTGGATCTACATACCACTGCAAATTTGGTGGAGTTAAAATGTTCTAATAATCAAATTTCTAACCTGACTCTAACACAATCCCCTAAACTTGTCCTTTTTGATTGTTTGGGTGTTAGATTTGTTTCAACCTCGAATATAACACCCACTACCACTTATTCCTCCTTTACTACTTCTTCCCCGATTCTTACGACCACAACAATCTATACCAATAATCCCGCACTCCTCGGAAGTACTATTGGTCTAGGAATTTATTCTGGAATAAGCACACTCTGTTGGCTAATCTTAAGTTTCGCTTTCATTTATAAACACCTTTCATTAAAAACTGTCATTCCAACCCCGGGTGACTCTTCAACTTCGAAAATTTAATCATTATCCAACTTATAATTTTATAAAAAAGTCAAATTAGGTTCTTTCTCCATGTAATTCAAGTTAATAAATCTACTATGCTAATTTATTCTGATAATAACTTCTTTATCAAACATATTAAACTTATTCAAAAACTCTCTACTGTTAAATTATCCTGTTGGTATTATAATTGTAATTCGGTTTTCCATCATATCGAAATAAATTCTTTTTTGAGATTCTATGGTTATTATTATGTTTCGGCTGATATGCTCTATTTAGGTTTTTGATGTTTATTAGCATTAATTACAAAAGTTTTTTTATTCAGAATGCATTTGCCTTTTCTCATCTAGTTTAGGGTGCCTTCAAGGACCTAAATTAATAGATCGTCGCTCAAGTTTTAATTAGTATCATAATCAATCATTATACTCATATGTTGTTTCAAGCGGTACGTATTAGCTTGCTATATTGATATGCTCAGCTAGGATTTAAGGCTTAATCACCGGATTTGACTGGATTGCTGACATTTATAACAATCTCCAACTCTAAATATTCCCTTTTGTCATGGATGTATGCTTTATTATAATCTTTCTCTACCAAAATTCCACCATGATAACAGAAACCTATCTATATTAAACATTCCAGTGACATGACCCATACCAGCTGCTTTTACAAATTGAATAAATGCTTTGTATTTATTTTTTTCAACTCCATTTCCATTAAAGATAATGGCAACCAACATTAAATTCTTCGTCAGGATTATCCATAGAGATGACTTAAAATAATTTTTAGATTTTCTTTTTGGATTTAAAATAAATATTACTGCATTATTTTCATATAACATATAGATACGTATCAACATGTGGACAGTAGTTAAATAATTTACGTACGTACGTACGTATATACATGCGTATGTATGTACGATTGTGCATCGCAATACGCCTTATCTCACACTAGCCTTTTTTTCTTCTATTGTGTATTACATGTATGCGATCACAAAACAAAAATAAAAATTATCTAGTACAAAATAAGAAATTCTGAAACAATTGTCATGAGTAATTGTGCGTAGTTATTTTAATTCTATATAGATTAATTTTCTGAATTAAGCTCAAACGATAAAGTTGATAAAAATGTCTATTAAATTCTATGAGAAACTTTCTAATAACTTAAATGATCTTACCAACGGCAATGAATATAATATTATAATTGAAGTTGGTAAAGCACCAAATAATCAAGTGTTTAAGGCACATTCTGTTATTCTAAGTTCTCGATGTCCATATTTTAAAGATAAACTAAATTCAATAATTTGTAACAATGGTAATATAAAAAAAATTAATGTCGATATTTCTATTAGAGTTTTTGATCTATTAATCAAGTAAGTAATGATAAATAATAATTACCGGTAAATTTGATAAAATTTTTTTTTTAATTGTTTTTAAAAATAAATATCTAGGTATATATACACTGGTGCCATTTCATTAGGAAAACTTAATGTTATTGTATTATTTGATCTTTTAATTGCTTCCAATATATTTGGTCTTCAAGAATTAGTTGATTATATTCAAACAATTTTAATAGAAAATAATTCCCATTGGATACAAAATAATCTTTATCGTATTTGTCAAACTATTTTCTGTAATGATAATTTTGAAAATTTACAACCATTTTGTGCAAATATTATTGCAGAAAATTCAAATATTATTTTTGATCATGATGAATTTATTTCTCTTCCGGAAAATATCTTGATTTTTATTTTAAAACTTGATAATTTACAAATAGATGAAGGAACAATTTGGGATTCTGTAATTAAATGGGGAATTGCTCAAAACCCTTTTTTACCTCTTGATCCTAAAAAATGGTCTGATGATGAATTTTTAACTATGAAATCTACTCTTAAGAATTGTCTCCCTTTAATTCGTTATTTTCATATTTCTGGTGAAGATATTTTTGAAAAAGTTAGTCCTTATCAAAAAATTCTTGAACCATCTTTATGGACTAATATTATGATGAAATTTATACCATCAGGAGAAAGTATTTCATCTTCAAGAATTTTTTCTATTTCTACTCTTAAAATACCAACTAAACCTGAAGATAATGACACAAATGAAATTGATGTATCCATGATGAAAAGACATGCAAAAGATTGTTTAAAATTAAAAAGATATGGTGAAGCACTTTCAAATTTAAATAAAATTGTATTAATTGAACCAAATAATCCAATTGCATTATATGATCGAGGTGTAGCTTATTTAATGGTGAATGGATTTAATAAAGCACTTAAAGATTTTACAAAATCAATAGAAATTAATCCTAATTATGCACTTGCTTTTATGAATCGTGGTGAAACTTATCGTATGATGAAAAAATATAATGAAGCACTCGCAGATTTTACTAAATCTTTAGAAATTGATCCAATTAATTCTTCAGCATTAAGTCGTCGTGGTGAAATTTATAGTAAAATGGGAAAATATGAAGAAGCTATTATTGATTTAACTAAATCAATAGAGATTAATTCAAATAATGCCTTTGCATTAAGATGTAGAGGTTCAATATTTCATTTAATGAAAAGATATGATGATGCTCTTGATGATTTAACTAAATCTTTAGAAATTGATCCTGATGATCCTATTGCATTAAAACATAGAAGTAATATTTATTGTATAATGAAAAGATATGATGATTCATTTGCAGATTTAAATACTATAGAAATTGAACCAAATGATACTTTTACTTTAAAAAATCGTGGATTAACTTATATGAATATGGGAAAGTTTAATGAAGCACTTGCTGATTTAAATAAAACTTTAGAAATTGAGCCAAATGATTTGATTGCTTTACATGATCGTGGTGTAACTTATCTCTCTATGTGTCAATATAAAAATGCTATTGCAGATTTTACAAGATTATTAGAAATTAATCCAAATAATGTATCTGCTTTAACAAATCGGGGTGAAGCTTATCGTATGTTGAATAGATATGAAGAAGCTCTTGATGATGTATCTAAATCTTTAGAATTAGAACCTAATAATATTTGGACATTTAATCGTAGAGCGACTATTTATTATATGATGAAAAAAGATAATGAGGCTCTTGAAGATTTAAATAAAGTTTTAGAATTTGATCCAAATAATGTAACTGCATTAAATCATCGAGGTGAAACTTTTCGTGTGATGGAACGTTATGATGATGCATTGATTGATTTATCTAAATCATTAGAACTTGATCCTAATAATGCTTTTACATTAAGAAGTCGTGGTACAATTTATCAAGTTTTGAAAGGTTATAAAGATGCAATTGCTGATTTAACTAGATCATTAGAAATTGAACCGAATGATGCATGGACATTATGTCGTCGAGCTGAATCTTTTTTTATTATGAAAAGATATAAAGAAGCCCTTGTTGATTTAACTAAATCATTGGAAATTGATCCAAATAATGCCTCAACATTAAGTCTTAGAGGAGCGATCTATTTCAAAATGAAAAACAATGATGAAGCTCTTGTTGACTTAATTAAATCTTTACAATTTGATCAACTTGATACATTTGCATTAAAAAATAAGAGTGAAATTTATTTTAATATGAAAAAATATAAAGAAGCAATTGCTGATTTAACTAAAATATTAGAAATTGAACATAATAATGCATGGGCATTAAATCTTCGAGGGAAAATTTATTACATTTTGTATAAATATAAAGATGCGATTAAAGATTTAACTAGATCTTTAGCAATTAATCCAAATAATGCATTGGCATTAAGCACCAGAGGTGAATCTTATCGTATGTTGGGTAAATATAATCAAGGACTTGTTGATTTAAATAGAGCATTAGATATTAAGCCGAATATGGCATCTACATTAGGAAGTCGAGGTGCGATCTATCGTATGATGAAAAAAGATGATAGAGCAATTGAAGATTTGAACAAATCATTACAACTTGATCCAACAAATGAGTTTGCATTAAATATTCGTAAGAAACTTATTGCTGATAAGAAAAGAAGCAAACTATTTTTTAATAAAAAATCAACAGAAACTCAAAACAAAAATGACGAGGATGATCAATTTGTATTAATTCATTTTCAATAAAACATTAATAGAAGTTCAATATTCAAAATTATTTTTTATTAAAAATCAGATAGACATTGATCTTTTCCATCATTACCACCCGAATTTATTGTAAAAATAATGCCTCTTATGAACTTTTCAAGTGATTATTCGCCTATAGATGAGATTTATCTAGAAATTGTGCATTCAATTGAAACCAACAGAAGAAATTAAAAAGTTGTGACTAAAGCATTGAATGATAGTGGTCATATCAAAATTTATTCAGTATGTATGGGAATATTTTAACTTGAAATTTTATTTAACATAAAATTTTCAAAAGACGATTAATCTTGATTATCATCTTGAAAATATTGATCTATTTAACGACTCATCAAATTATAGAAACGTTTTTTTAAATGATGGGAAGATGAATATGATATTAATGACAATTATTTTATGGCAATGGATTACGATGCTATTAATAAAGAAACTATGTAAAATGGATACACGTAAATGCATGTTCTAAGCATGATATTGAAGCTCTAAAAGTTATTAATCAAAGTGAATTTTTTCCATTGTATGAAAATTTGAAAAGTCTATTAGTAAAAATCAAGTTAATTTTAAAAATAGGGAAACGAAAAACAAGTACTTATGATAGGGATTGTACAATACCATCAAAATAATAAATATTCTTGCATAAGTTTTTCTAATAAAGTGGATAGAAGCATCAAAGTTTGTAAAGATTACAAGAACTGATAAAACTAAAAATCCGTAGTTAATGAAGCTATCATTAAAATGAAGTTGGCAACTAGAATGGGATCTTTAGCAATAATTGAAAATCTTGATAAGCTTATGTAAAAAAAAAAATTGAAATTAATACTGTAGTTTAAAAAAAAAATGAGACGAAAGAATTTCTAATTAATATGACGTGTATTCATTTATTGTCACAGTAGATTAGATCTATTTTATGTACGTACTTGTCAGCTTTTTTTATGGTTGAGTTAGGAATTAGAGTTCGAGTTATTATTAATAAAAGAATAGAGGTGAATTTGGTTGGGCTTATATTTTCAAATTGAGACCCCAAATTTCACCAACATCCGATTTCACGATCATCCGCGACATTTATTAATTGACTTACGCGTCAATTGTTGATATGGATGCCCCAAAATCTCGATTAAATTCAGAAACTAAACCGATTAAACCAAGTCAAAAAGGTATATCATTAGAGACCCCAGAGTAAGGTATTATATGAATTTTCATAATCTATTTTCCAAAATATGAGAATAGTAAAATTGAATTAATTGATGAACCGCGAAAGAAGGAGAATCTAAAAATAGATAGTCAACTTATAAACATATATATAAACAAAATCATCATCATTACTTATTATATAAAGTAAATTTTTTATTAAGCTAACCTTTTGTAAGCTTTTAATAAAAGTTGTAAAACTAGTTTTTGTGATTTATGATAATAAGATTACTAAAATCGGGTTAAGATATCTTTTTTCTCTAAAATTTTTTTAAAAGGAATGTTATATGATTGTAAGAGAAAAATTTAAGGTATCAGTATCTTATGAAATATTAGACTAATTTTACTTAAATTGTTATTAATTCGAATCACAACAACCTTGATTAGAAGCTCACAAAGTTAGTTAAATAAAAATTTACTTAATATGGTCAGAAATAATGATTTCTGTTTATATATAAAATTTATTCTATAATTCTCCGTCCTTCGCGGAGTATCAATTAAATGCAAATACGTTAGTAAGTCTGGAAACAATAAATCAAAATTGATAAATTTAAGGATAACAAATCTAAAAACGATGAATTGAATCTGAAAATAATAAACATGATGAATTTGAAAATAATGAAATAAATTATTTTTTATTTTTTCTAATGAAGAATTTATAAAATTTATAAAGAAAGATGAAAATATTTATGTTCTTTTAAAAACAATAGGCTTTTTTTAATTAACTAGGTTTACTATTATAATATTGACTTATCTAAAAAAAGTTATGACAAAAAATATATTTTTTGATTTATATCTATTTACAAACAGAAACTTCGTTTCTGCTAATCGGGCACAAAATTTCCGGGAGATATAAACTTCTTTTTTTCCGACGATGTTTTTCTTATTGAATTATTTATTTATATTGCGTGTAGGACGAAAATAATTCAACATAAGGGAACCCATATGATGTCTCCGTACGTATCGCGCCGCCAAAGACCTTGTGGTTCTGATGTTTTTACAGTAAAGAATACACGCGAGTTTATAACGACAAATATTCCTTAAGATCATAGTAAACACAAAACGCCCACGTCAAATTTCTCGTATGTTATTGCTTGTCAAATATTTTAAAAAGTATTTTCTAGTTTATTAGGATATGTTTTTATAGCAAATTTTAAAGAAATTCAAATGATGAGTTTTTAGTTAATACTTTGATCTATATCATTGTATATTCCAAGTTCGGCTAAGCCACCCTACTTTATTATATGTAAGGTTTGTTTATCGTTATGTCTACAGACACGTGAACAACTAACTATAAATATTATTTTAATTGACTTGCAGATTTGTCAATCTATGACATTGTTTTTTTTATAATACTTATTAATATAACAATAACATAACAATAACTGATACACTGATACGATAAAAAAAAGAAAAAAATAAAAATACGCATTAAAGTTGAGGGATACTGTTTAATAAGAACAACAAACTTTCTCTATGTCTGATAACATATTCATAAAATATATAAAGATTATCAATGAACGTAATCGTACTATCGATCTTCGTGGGCAAGTTTTAATACAAAATTCTTGTAACAAAGAAAAAACTGTCACAATAGAGTACACTACTGATTCATGGGACACTGATAATCGAGTGACTGCAACTTGGTCACGTAAACTCTCCCCTAATAAAGATCTTTATGATTTCGAAATTTTATCGGTTAAAAGCTCAAAATTACCATTATACTTTGAATTTACAGTATTATGTGATATCGCAGGTTCTATTTTATGGATTAGCGATGGTTTTAATTACTCTTATGATAAAGATACTCCTAAAGAGTTCTTTTTCGATTATGCTGATGATGATGATGATAATTCGAATTATTCAATGGATGAAGAACGTAAAAAATTGGATGAATTACGCAAACAATTAGAAGAAGAACGTAAAAAATTGGATGAATATAACAATGAAGGACGTAAAAAATTGAAAGAAGAACGTAACCAATTGGATGAAGAACGTAATCAATTAGAAGAAATACGTAAACAATTAGAAGAAGAGCGTAGACAATTAGAAAAACAAATGATGGAAATAAATAATCATGAAGATAATACAAATAGCAGTCCTTCTCAATTATCTAACAGCATATTCGTAAAATATATAAAAGTTGTTAATGAATATAATGGTGTTATCGATCTTCAGGGGCAGGTTGTAGTACAAACTATTGGCTCTGATAAATCTGTAATAATAGAGTACACCACTGATTCATGGATCACAAACAATCAAGTAAATGCAACTTGGTCTCATACTCTTTCCTCTGAACAAGACTCTTATTATTTTAAGATCTCTGTTTCTAAAAGTTCTAATTTACCATTATATCTTGAATTTACGGCTTTATGTAATGTAGCTGGTACCGTTTTATGGACCAATAGTTATGAATATTTATATGATGTAGGAACTCCTAAAGAACTCTTTTTCAATGATACTTTCACCGAAAGTTATATCGATAGTTTTTTCCCTCTAAATATATCAAAAGACGAAAAAAAAGAATGTTCTATATGTGCTGAAAATGTTGATATCAAAGCTTTTTTAAATGTTACAGATCTATGTAATCACGATAGTAATATTTGTCGTGAATGTATCGGTGAATATATCAAACATGAACTTGAGGATAAGGGAAATATCAATATTTCATGTCCATTAGATGATTGTCATGAGATATTACGAGAGCGGGATGTGAAAGAATTTGCCACCGAAGATGTTTTTACAAGGTATTATTTTTGTGATCAAAAGTTGATTACTTTTTTTTTTTTTTGAAATAATTTTTTTTTTAATATTTATTTTTTATTGTTACAGATATGAACGGCTCATGATAAATTTTGCTTTATCTCAAATTCCTACTTTTCAATGGTGTTTAAATACAAGTTGTGAATCGGGTCAAGATCATTATCAAGGAGGTGAATTTTGTAAAAAAAAAAAAAATCTTATGATCGTCAATATTATATTGCTTATCACTACTTTATTTCCAGAAAATGTGCCGATAATGACTTGTAATGCTTGTGGCCAGAAATCTTGTGTCGTGCATGGTATTCCAATTTCCGATGGATGTGAAAGATGTTTACAACAACAGGAAGAACGTAGAAAACAAGAAGAACAAAGACAACAAGAGGAGGAAGATCGAAAACGACGAGAGAATGAAGAATCTGCTTCTGAACGCTATGTAACTAAATTGAAACAATGCCCAAAATGTTTGAGTAGGATTGAGAAAAATTCTGGTTGTGATCACATGAAATGTAGGAGACCTGGATGTGGTTATGAATTTTGTTGGATGTGAGTTTTTTTATTTTTTTATTTATTTGTTTATTTTTGTTTATTTTGTTTATTTTCAGTGTTGGGCAAATTAATGGTCGACCAAAAATTTTCTGGTCAAATTTTGTCAGTTCAAATTGATCAATTGGTCAAACTAGTCAAATTAGTCAAGTTTATTATATAAATATAATAGATATATTATATAATAAATTATATTTAAATATTCTATTTGACCAATTTAACCAGTATAGTTCCTTTGATCAGACCGGTCAAATTGGTCTGGTCCAAATGGTCAAACTGGTCTGGTCAAGCCAACACTGTTTATTTTATAGATTGTTCCATTACTTACGACTATAATATTAAATATTTATTCTACTTCTTCATTCAGTTGTATGGTTGATTTTAATGAAATACGATCTAAAGGAAATAGAGTTCATAAAGTTAATTGCAAATATTACGCATGATTAATAATACCAAGGAATACTCAAAAGATGTGTATCTTTGTCTGCTAAGAATTCTTAAATGGTATATGTCCTGAGTTCATAGCGTATTTTTTACTACTGTACAGATTGATCATGTGTATTGTCATATTTCCTTTTTTTTTTTTTTCTTTGTAAGTTCCACTTTTTTCAGTTGGTTTTCCTTTTTTCTTTTGATCCATAGATCTATTTATAAGTATAAATTTAATTCCTTATAAATTTTTATTTTTTTCAATTAAATTTGTGTCCTTAATGAAGAGGATATGTAAAGAAAGATACTGGTACTCGTTGATTCAAGAACTTTTTTAAAACCAGAATCATAAATTCCTAAAAATCATGTATATAATAAAGAATTATTCATTCGTTATCCTGTATTTGGTTTATTGACGGAAATACAATTGCAATTTGGATAGTACCGGTAAGAGTAATGGGTATTGTGGCTGAAGTGTGACCTTTAAAGTAGTTGCCACAACTTGAATTTGTTGGATATATTCTCGTGATGCAATTTTTCGAACTTTCAAAGGGAGGTACAACATCTAAAGCGGAACAGATTTTAATTTAATTCGAACCTAGTATTCTCCTAAAAAAAATGTTACGTAACTGGCTTAAATTTAAAATACAGTTTAATTACACAGTAACATGAAGATAATTATTTTGTTAATTAATAAACAATTTTAATCAAAAAATTTTTTTTCTTTTCGTTCTAACGCTGTACATTGATTGTACTGCACAATATCAAGCGAAACATTCAAGTATTATAAAAGTTTATACATTCCCTCATTAATGACCGAAAATTATAACTATAGCGCAAAAATATTAATATTAGAAACATGTCGTCGGATTTGTTCATGCTCTTTATTTTAAAAAGTAGATCTTTTAGTATAAGCACCTTTGTCACACCTGTTAGAATGATGAAAAGCGTGTTTGCTTTTTTTTTTTTATAAAGTATGAATTTATTTTTTGTTTAATTTAAATATTAATATATCAAATTAAAACTTCAAATTAAAGGTATGTTGCGATAAAACCTATCAGCTTATTAATAACCGACCAAATGACTTGGAAGCTAAGCAACAGCAACAATTTCTGGTATAAACCATGTATCCAATTTCAAATAACGTAATAAATGTTGACGATATAGACGATGAAACAAATTCCAGCAATGATGAAAGTGCTTTCAAAAATATTAAATGAGATTTATATATTCCATTTAATTTTTTTTTTTTTTTTTTTTTTGCGATTACAAATAATGTAATAAAATTGCTAGATAGATTTAGTAATCGAGAAAATTAATATATTCGAAAAAATTAATATATACAAACTTTTACTACTATTTAACAAAGCGTAAGAGGGATATGGAACTTATATTCTTGTAATTTTGAAAATGGAACTTTTTGTTCGGAGAAATTTAAAACTTAAATACGTAACTTTTTTCAGGGATATACTAGGGAATTTATAATTTAATTTTTACGGTTAGGGTCACTTTAGGTTTGGTTGGCTAGAGTTAGCTATATTTATATAGGCAAAATTGCCCTCCCGACATTTTTATTTACGCCGTTTTATATTTTCTAGTTTTCACTTTCTTTCTTGTTTTGGGTTTGACAAAAATTTTATAATTTGTACTAGGTGATGAGAGAAGGGACCAAAGCAATAATTTTTCAAAAAAATTTTGAGCTTAACTAATCCAAAATTAACAACCAGAAACATTTTTCATTTAAGAATGCTGTTACGTTAATAAAATTTTGCAGGGTGGCCTTTTAAAGTTTTATTTCTCATGATTTTTAACATAGATTTTTCAATTTTACGCAAAAAATTTTTTGTTAATTGGTCCTTTTTTCTCCATCTATCCCATTTGATTGATGTACCTTTAGACGACATTCCACATTATATAACTAATGCCGGCTGATTGTTGTTAGAAAAAATGGCATTTATAATTTATGATGTTTAATTATTATGGGATCAAATTCATTAAAAGTCTAATCGGCTCATTTAAAATTTCCTAAAAATCAAGGAATAATACAAGTTTCCGCTTTGCAACACTCAAATAGTAAAATTGGAAATCATAAATTTTTTATTAACGTATTTTCGCGTAATAACGCTCATTAACGTTATTTAGAAAATTGTGATCCCTAAAAATAACATATCGCTCATGCGCGCCCCAAAATAACGCGCACTCCGTGTAAGAGGTGCTTATTCGTAATAAGATTTGAAAAAAATGCTCCGGAACAAAAGTTGGTACCAAATAAACTTACTTTCAAGCTTTAAAAAAAGTGTTCTTCAGATCGTCTCAATCTGAAGAACAACTTCGAAAAGTAAGCTTACTTGGTATTGAATCAAAATCCCGACAAACAAAATCCTGACATTATCAAAATCCCGAAAAGTTAGCCCGCATTAAGCTAGTGTTAGCTATAGTTCTGGTTTGTCTGTCTGTATTTTGACCCGAAGTCAGTTTAATTAGCACCAACCAACTCTTGTTTCTGAGTATTTTTTTGTTTGTTTACTTTTTATATAAGGAAATACTTAAAAACTTTATATTCGTTTCAAAATACGCTCATGCGTGTACTTTAAATAACGCGCATATGCTCAAAATAACACGCGATTGAGTGTTATTTATGGTATATAAAAGTTAAAAAATTTTTTTTTCAATATAACTACATATTTTGAGCATTAGTTTTAAAGTCAAAATTAGTAAATAAATAAAGCCATATTTTGGGTTTTGAAATACTTTTTTTTCACACCAATTCCGAATTTTTAACAAATAGCTGTTTTAAAAATTTCCCATAGAATTACCCGCCTCAGCTGATTTTAGATAATATTTAAATGCTTTACACTTATCTATTATAACCTCGATTCCTAAATAATAACAATGACCAACGTAATAAATTCCATTAGAATTATTCATGTCTGCAAACATTTGATAATAACTAAACGCTTTGTTTGCATCCTTTTCAACTCCAATTCCACATTCATAACAATAACCATGTCAAAATATTTTTTCTTAATTATTCTTAGCTGCCAACTCCTGGTAATCAATCTCTTTTTGACATTTTAGTCACAAAGCAAATTGTAATTCAAAAAAAAGCTGCACATTTATTTTTAGTATTGATTATCTACGACTTTTTAATAAAATGCAACACTTGCACACAGTATTATGTTGTTTTTTTTTTTTTTTGCAGTACGTCCTGTAAGTATTATTGTCTTATTACAGCTAAATTTTATTAGCTAAATTTTATTAGCTAAATTTTATTAGCTAAATTTTATTAGCTAAATTTTATTAGCTAAATTTTATGAGCTAAATTTTATTAGCTAAATTTTATGAGCTAAATTTTATTAGCTAAATTTTATTAGCTAGTGTTAACTTTTAAACATATAGATGCATTTAAAAATAAATGTATAAAATAAGAGACGACTGTCCGGCAGTCTATGAAAGCTTACATATAAATTTAATATATATGTGATAACTTTGCTACTTACTATTAACGTCCTTTATGAAACTCACGAAGCTGTGCATGACTTTTTTTGTTCCCAAATTAGCCCAGATAATTTTCGTACGCTTATCTCTTTTCAAGTAATTGATAAAGTATTCTCTCTTCGCAATTTAATCTTTGAACATCTTCAGATTTCAGCAGCATATGAACAAGTTGTTAAAAAAAGAAGTGCCAATAATTCAAAGTATCATTATGACGACTTAAAGAAAAATTAACATTTAATTTTGCAATTTTTGACATATTAACTAAATATCTTTTAAGCAATTTTTTAAGATATACAAAAAAGTACAGACATGCTTAATACGAAAAAGACCTTGGACTAATAGGTGAATCTATTAAGCAATTATATTTTTACTAAAATGGCGTGATGTCGCCGTTGAAATATAGCATTATGATTACATACTTTAAGATAGTTTAATTAAATATGAAAACTTACACGAGAGCGTGCACGAGCTTGGATAACCAAACAATAAAGGACATCGAGTTAGAAAATAATTGTACCTTTCATGCGTGCAATACTTATTTGAAGATTTCTTGATGGTGCCACCGAGACTAAAATATAAAATTCAGCAGAAAAACTTGCATAATTCAGTCGAAATAATTTACATGCTTTTCGTTCGTTAACATGGAAAGTTCCAATAATTGTGAAGACATTCAGATAGACAAGATTGTACATACTATCATATATACATTTTCTTCAGAAAATGAGTTATAAAAAAACATGATGCTTAAAAGAGATGCAACACAAAAATACATCTTTATACTTACTTGAAAGTAAGTAATGGCATATTTTTTATTTTTATACAAATATATATTTGATTATTATTTATAACTATTATTCTTATTGTTTACATTTGTTAAATTTGATTGAACAAGCAGAATAACTAGTTTATACTCATGATATAAAAGAAAGGTTTTCTATTGCCGAAGATAAAGAGTAAACATTAAGAAACATTTAGACAAGTTCGAGGTTTAATTCTTGCAAAAATTATCTTCTCATTTCTTTATTAAATTTTTCTATAATTTAATTTACTATTTTGTTTATTACAGCGTAACTAAATTTAATGCATATTTTTTTACATTTAAAAATCTAATACAAATGGACTTTCTAAAAAAAAAAAAAAAAAAAAAAAAAAAAAAAAAAAAAAAAAAAAAANAAAAAAAAAAAAAAAAAAAAAAAAAAAAAAAAAAAAAAAAAAAAAAAAACATATAGACTTTTCAAATTGCGAGCTTGTATATTGATGTAGATCGATTTCTTCGTTTTCTCCAAAGATTAGTGCGTTATACTGTATCTCAATTATAATTTTCGCCTAAAGAACTTGACCATAGTTGTATTTTTCCAAAAATCATGTCCATTATTGCCTTCTAGGATATCTTAAAACATGATACTATTTTTTTCCCCTTAACATGTTGCTTCGGGACGCCGTTGGCGTACAATTAATAACATATTGTCAAAAAGTCTTGAATATATTGCATTATTTCTTCTAATTCTTGGACAGGAATATTAATTTAATCATGGAAATGATATCGCCCAGGACATTTTCCAAAGTACTAAATTGTAGTTGTAGGATGTATTCTTGTTGAATGAACAAATTGATTTGAGTATTCATTATCCCTAAATCATAAATATCACTTTTAGTTAAAATTTTGTAACAGGTCTGATTGAAATAATATGCCCGGTAATGAATTGTAATTTTGAAATCATGAAGGTTATGAAGAAATGTTATTAAGAAATAACAGATAAAATAATAAAATACTCACAAATTACAAAGTATTTACCCATTATTGTGATTGTTCTTGTAAAAAGATTTTTTCACCCCACTCAAAGCTTAACATTTTTCTTGTTATAAATTATGCATTCATTTAATATCTTAGATATTAAATATTTTTTTGTTGGAAGCTCTCGATATTCTTATGTCTTTCATTAGCTGGTCAAAGTTTTGTTCATTTTTAAAAATTTCTTTCTAATAACATCTTCATATTGATGTGAGTTATTATTGAAGTTGTTTCTTAGCAATTTATATTTTGCTCTGATTCATGGAAATCGTGTAAAATGGTCTTTTATGTGCACATGTATCTGTTTTCTTTATCAGGGATTGAATTTAATTCATATATTATGCGTATACAGAGACAAATTTGCTAAATTTTTTATTTTTTTAACGTTCATACTTGGTATCTGATACATCAGTAGGGAAGAGACTTTTGGGGCGTAAACAATTTATTTAATGTAAATGGTAAGCCCTTTTTTCTCTGGTTAATTTTCTGGAAAAAATATTTAAGATTACACTGATCATTAGTTTTAAAGTATGTTATGAATTACTTGTTGTGAATATAATAATAATTTAGTTAAAAAAAAAGGTTATTATTTTGCTTTGGTGTTTTGACGCGAAATCCAAACCCAATGACGCGTCAATAAAGGATTAAATTAAGTAGAAAGTAGAAAATGTACATAGACCAAAGTTTTGCAAAGAGCAGTTTTTATAAACAAATAAATTATTATGTATTATACATTTGATTTTTTTCACGTTACACTTTGATTGATCAGGTGAGTCTACCTAATCTGCCCTTTTTTTTTTGCTTTATAGATACGATACATAATTACAGATTTAATAAATCAAACTTTTTTTTTTATAACTGCAAATAACTTAATAAATTTGATAGTTATTCGTATCAAAAATTAATCTAAGTATTCAATTATCATAATAAAAAAAAAAGATGTGTAACAATTCCGTATCATATTTTCATATTTTGATATTCGTGAACTTAAAAGTAATATATTTGATAATTTATATGAAAAATAAAATGTCATCTGTTATACACGAATTCAATGCTTCGATTGCACAAGTTTTAAGGAGACAAAATGAACAAGAAAATTGTACATACATGCATTTTTGCTTTTATAACCCTCTGTAAATCAATTTTTAAAACTTTTTTTCAAACTTTAATGAAAATATCTTGACAACTACCAAGTCAAAATTCGAATAGATGTTTTTTTATTTGGATTCTGTAGATTCATAGAATTTAAGGAAAAAATTTTATTGAACTTGACTTGATGGGTATCAAGATATCTTCGCTCAAAATTTGAAAAAATTTGGCGCAGCTTCAATTTTGATAGATATTCTGAATTTTTTCAAACTTTGAGCGAAGATATCTAGATAATCACCAAGTCAAATTCTATAAACTTTTTTTCATTGAATTCTATGAATTTATAGAATCCAAATAAAAAAAAAGTTCATCGAATTTGACTTAGTGGTTATCAAGATATCTTTGCTCAAAGTTTGAAAAAAAATTTTGGCACAGCTATTTTGATAGATGTTTTGAAAATTTTCAAACTTTGAGCGAAGATATCTGATAGCCACCAAGTCAAATTCAATAAAAATTTTTTTCATTAAATTCTATGGATTTATAGAATCCAAATAAAAAAGTTCATCTAATTTGACCTAGTGATTATCAAGGTATATTGTAACGGTTGTTTGGGAGAGCGAGTGAAACAATAGTGCCAATTTACGCTCCAACCATGTACGGTGAGAGAGATATATATAAGAATATATAGATGATAAGAGGCGGATATATGGGTTATGTAGAGGGTTGGTAGGATCGAAATGGGTATCACTGGGTTTAGAGTGTCGATGTAGAGGTTTAGGAATTTCCCACAGGTGCAGGAAGGTTATGTGTACTATAAAAAGAATCAGCTGGAACTGGTGAAACTAAAATAAACAGCGTTTATCGAATAAATATCTAAACTAAAAGACTTTACTATAGAACTATCGGTAGACCGATATGCATCACGTGTATAACTTCGAAAGAATTAACCAAAACGGGTTTATATCGAATTCGAGTCTTAGTAAAGCCGATTCGAAGTTACAAGTCAATTCAGTCCGTCGAATTGAGTTACGAAAAGGGTTATTAAAGTTACAAGTCGAATTCAAAGATAAGTATAATTTCGGTATTCAAGGAAAGGTATGATTTATTTAATAATAATAAGGGAAGTCTTTATTTACATCAATAGGAGCTTAATTTACATCGAAAGAAACTTAATTCCCTTTCTTGGCCGTGAACTCGAGGCCTTTATATACATTTTGAATTCTATTTGTATTTACGCGGCTTGGACTATACTATCTCTATTGTCGCTACGTTTACGCTACCCTGGCTACGTTTACGCTCCCTTGGCTACGTCTACGCAGCGGGCTTTGCTAACTTTCATTGCCCATCAAGTTTAAACGGCTACGTATACGCACCCATCCCCACGCCTTAATGTGGCCACAATGATATTCATGTGCTTAAGCCACTAAGCCACCATTTTAGTATGAATTATTTACATTGGGGAATAATACAAATAAGGAAAATGTTTACAATATTAAAAATTAAAATTTAATTTGTTACAATATTCGCTCAAAGTTTGAAAAAATTTTTGCGCAGCTTCTATTTTAATAGATTATTTGAATTTTTTGAACCTTCGAGCTAAGATATCTTGACAACCACCAAGTCAAATTCAATGAATTTATTTCTTTGAACTCTATGAATACATAGAATCCAAATAAAAAAAATTCATTCATAAGTTTGAAAAAAATTTTCGCAACCTCGATTTTGATATACGGTTGGAATTTTTTCAAATCTGAGCGAAGATATCCAGACCAGTGTTGGAAATCTGTTTTGAAATTTATGTTCTCATGAGAACATGTTTATTGAATTTAATGTTCTCAAAAATTTTTTTATGTTCTCAATTAGAAAAAAATTTTTTCTTTTACTCTCTTTTTCTCTTTTCTTTCTCTCTTTCTTTTTCTTTCTCTCTTCTCTCACTTTCTCTCTTCCTCTCTCTCTTTTACTCTCTCCCTCACTCTTTCTCACTTTATCTTACTCTTTCTTACTCTTATTTTTTTCTCTTATTCTCTTTCTCACAGTTTTACTTTTATACTTTAGTTATTTTTTAATTTTTATTTTAATTAATATATTTAAAATAAAAAATATAAATTATTTAACAAACTACATAAACAAAGCTAAGTTATTCATAATAATAAGATTATAACTTTATATGTAAATTTTTTAAAAAATTAATATTGAGGTTTTTTATATATTGTTGTTGATGTTATTGGCTTGTCTTAGCTTATATATTAAGTTTTTAAATAAGCTATTAATATTTCTCAAATGTTTAAATAAATAAGTACCATAGTGCATTTGACCAAAGTACCCCCTTTTTCAATATCCACATTGCAAAATACCCAGTGCAAAGCACAAGATCTCTATTAATTAAATATAAATTTTTTTAAATTTTTATAGATTGCTTATTGTGTAAATGCTTAAAATTTTTTTCTTGTGGCACAGACCTGCTGCCATGTAAAATACCCAGATCTTTTGTAAGTTTTTTGATGGGTATTTTGTATAAGATCCTGGATTTTTTGGTCAGTGCACTATAGTAAAATAATATACTATTCTTTTTTCTATAGTGAATTTATAGACTCAAAAATTTCTTACTATACAATTTTAAGATATAACACTAAAGTTTAAAATTATAATAACTAAAGATTTGTTAAGTAATTTTCTTATAAAAATTATTAATATAGTGAGTTTAGCTCTCTAAAATTTATAATATTATATGTTGCAGCTGATGCTGAAAACGGCTGATGCTGAAATTTTGACCTACTTTGATATGAAATTTTAAAATTTTTTTGTGGTGATTTTTTGTTTTTGTCTTATAGGGTTAGGGTGAGGTTTGGGAGTAGATTTGATATTTAAAGAGTATTTGTGGATTTTAGCAGGGCTTATAGTTTCAAATCGAGATCCCAAATTTCAGCATCAGCCGTTTTCAGCATCAGCTGCGACATTTTTTATTTCCACTTTTAATTTTTCTTCTTCTTGCAAAAGTTCATAATATTTCTTTTCGGCCTCTTGACGTGCTAACATTTCATTTACACGTTCTTCACGCAAATTACCGTAGGTTTTCAAGAGCTCAATGGCATCTTTATATTGGTTGGCTTTAAATGAATTTAGCACCTAAATTATAGTGAAATTGTGTTAGGATTAAATTCAATAATAATATTATTAGCAATTAAAATAAGTACATGTATTCTTACTTGTACAGCTTCATGCCCCGGCTTTACTACAGTTCCATAAGTTTGTTCAAACAATTCAATAGCTTCTTCAAATTTGTCAGTATCCTAATAAACACGATCATTAAATAAAATCAACAATTTTTTAAATGATAAAAATATAAAAGAAATTATTAATTACAAAAAGATTTTCTATTTCCAATCCAGGCTTAACACAATCTTTCCAGATTTTATCTGCCCATTCTTCATGATATTTGCTCATAGCGGCAGAGTTTTTCATGTAAGATTGTTCTTTTATGATGGCAATTGTTTCATAAAATTTTTTTTGAAAAGATTGAATTTGATCAGCGCTTCCAATGATTTGTTTAAAGAAACTTTTAACCACATATTCAAACACATCATTATGAATAATTTCAAATTCATCCCAAGAAATTGGAAATTCCTTATTTTCCATTTGATTCATAATTTCATTATAATCTTCAAGACAGGTTTCATGTGCTTTTTGAGCAGCATAATTAATGGTAGCTTCATATGCACTCGGTATTGATAACATATTATTTGTTGGATCATTTATTTGTACAACACATCTCTCAAGAAATTCTGCAAAAGTCGCTCCTGACATTGTCGAAGCATTAAGATATTTCGGAGGCAAGTCTTCATAAATATTTGTTACAGCTTTCTCAATCTTTTAACAAAAATAGGATCTAATTGGTCTGTCTCAATTGAACTCATATCTTTCATTGCCTCTTGCCGAATACCTGGAAGCTATTCTAAAGTTACTTTTGTGAAATTTTGAAAAGATATTTGGAATACAATTATACTTACTGGAATTGGATAAACATCGAATTTTTTAAAAAATTTTGTAATTTCTTTCGCGGCTATTATAATAAAAACATACATTATTTACCAATTAAATTAATTAATGCAGTATTGCGCTTGAAAAAAATTTAAAGTTACCATCATCATCAACTTTTGATAATCTTTCAAGAAATTCCTCTACAAAATCAGGTGGGTCATCTAATTGGAAATCTCGAAGGAGAACGACAAGATTTGGCAAAAATTGGTAATCATTTGGAGGTTGGATACGAGACACAATTTTAGTCATTAGGAATAACTTTTCGATATCATCTCTTCCGATAATTCCGTTAATATATATAAGTGTTGAGGAAATGGCCAGGCATAAAATAAAAAGTTTATTCGCCCAAGGAAATTCTTGTTTAGGATCATCAATACCCTCACAGTCAACAATAACTACACCTGGATTTATATATAGTATAGACATAAGTTTTAATGAAATATATAGCGTGTTGTTATTCGCCACCACTAATTTTCGGTTGTCCCGAAAGTTATTTCCCCGAAATGACACTTACCCGACATCACATAGGACAACGGTTAACATATTTTTAGCAGATTGTCACCCTGTATATGATGTCAGGTAAATGGCTGGCCTATCGGGGAAATAATTTTTGTGAAATCATACCGTAACACTAAATTTCACGATTATTTGTCACATTGGGAATTATTTACGTACACTCCCCTGACATTGATCACCGGATTTTTGATAATCACGTTACCTACTGACGATCGTAGCCATATATACAACTTTTTTTTTAATGAGAAAATTAAACATGGCGTAGTAAGTAAAGTTGTACAGAATAATGATTTGCATGTACTCTAAAATTTTTAGGAATTTTAGATAAAATTTTATTAAGTCGTATTTAGCATTTTTGATCAAAAAAACGAAAATTTAAAAATTTTATATTAGGTCGACGCATTTTAAAACCCTATTATAAATAATAGTTGGTTTTAAAATATGTCATTCTCCATACCTAACGGCATATAGGATTAAATTTTCATAGAGCAATTCAAAAAATTTCTCATAAAATTTTTGAGTTTAATTAAAATTTTTATCAAATAAAAAGTTGCAATTTTCGTACCTTAAAATTCGATATAGTAGAACATTATAAAATTTTTATTAAAAATCTCCCAAAATAAAGTATTTAAGTATTTATTATTTAATACATATATGATTATTTTTTTAAGCTATTCTAATACAAATTTTATAATGTTTTACTATATCGAATTTTAAGGTACGAAAATTGCAACTTTTTATTTGTCAAAAATTTTAATTAAACTCAAAAATTTTATGAGAAATTTTTTGAATTGCTCTATGAAAATTTATGGAGAATGACATATTTTAAAACCAACTATTATTTATAATAGGGTTTTAAAATGCGTCGACCTAATATAAAATTTTTAAATTTTCGTTTTTTTGATCAAAAATGCTAAATACGACTTAATAAAATTTTATCTAAAATTCCTAAAAATTTTAGAGTACATGCAAATCGTTATTCTGTACAACTTTATTTACTACGCCATGTTTAATTTTCTCATTAAATATATATGGCTACGATCGTCAGTAGGTAACGTGATTATCAAAAATCCGGTGATCAATGTCAGGGGAGTGTACTGTATGTACGCATGTACGTTTGTGCTTATGTTGTAAGTGGGAATGGAATTTAAGTGGATTTGGAATTTCATTATTAAATTAGAGTTAAGTTAGGGTTAGGGTATACATATGATAAAATTATCCCTAAAAGATAAAAATTCCGAATCCACTTAAGATTTAGTGTCTTCAAAATCGAAGACATAAATAAATATTTTTAGATCAATCATATGTAGAGGGAACAATGATAATTAAATTCTGTTTCCACTTATAACACTTATACATATCATTATGTGACAAATAATAACTCCCAATATATTTATGGTAAACTTACGTTTGCCTTCATGGTAGAATGGGGTATCCCAAATATCGATGCATTTTGTGCATCCATCCATTGATGAACCAAGTTTAAATCCATCATGGCGTCCAAGAAGGGTATTTGCAAAATATGATTTCCCTCTTCGATAGGAGCCAACTTTATATCGATATTAAAGTTAACATAACTTCACATTATAATAAAATCATCAATAATGCTGTAACCTACCAACTGTTATAACTGCAATTGGTTCTTCAATTTTTCTCAAAATTCTCAACGCTTGTTCATCTAACAAAATTGCACCATATTCATCTAAACTCATAAAATTCAAAAGGTGTATAGGATTTCCTGGACGACATGGAATCGCTTTGGAAAATGGATTTGGAGACATTATAACTTATGAAAAGAATCGTTTAAAGTTATAATTTTTGACCTAGCTTTATATATAATTTTCATCGATATGCAATATGTTAATCTTGCCATGAAAAGTATGTTAAAAGAATTTCACAATTTAAGTTGCAGAATTCTGCTGACGGAGTTTATAATCCACAAAATATACTAAATTAAATTATTGACAGGTGCAATTATGTCAGATCAAAAACCTTATTATTATATCAATTATCTATCGAATTATCTATCGGCCGAACGATCCAGGTACTATTCGAATATCTGTACGACTGTACGTACGCTAAAGTATATGCATACGTACTGTACATATGTGCTATGCGTCTTTAACCAATAAACGTCATAACTAATTATTATCTTGGTTTGATGAGTATCGTAAAAAACAAAAACTACCGTTCTGAGAAAACTAACTAGCAGCTCTGAGAAGGTGACCAACTACTATAAATGCTACTATAGTATAGCGTGGGTTCTACAGGCAAAATTTGGATAGCGTTGGTTCTACAGGCAAAATTTGGATAGCGTTGGTTCTACAGGCAAAATTTGTGTAGTACTACGTTACTATACTATACCAAGGTCATACAAATTTAATTCATAACATGAAATTTTTAAATAGACCCGCCGGCCGACCGACCGGCCGGCTTTTTTTTTTTAAAAATTTACTGTAATATATAAAATTTTATATAAATCTTTAGGTCATATTAAACTTAATAAGTTGGTTCTCATAACCCGGCCGGGTCAAATTTCTGCAAAATTTTGAAAAAATTTTTTTACTATATTTATTACCCGTGTAGTTTTTTATAGATATCTATAGAAAAATTTTATATGTTTTTTACATATAAAATTTTTTGAAAATAAAATTAAAAGCCGGGTTGCCGGGTCATTTGTCAAATTTTATGTTATGAGAACCAAAAAATTAACTTTGCCATTGCCTTATATAAAATTTTTTTAAAAATTGGTTTGGAAACCCACCCAGATATCAAAACATATAAAAATTTTTTTCAAAAGTTTCAAAAATTTGGCTGGCCGGGTTATGAAAATCAATTAATTAGTTTTTCATGGCCTAAGTGACTTCTTATGAAAAAAAATTTCATATTGGGTAAATCCTTGGTATTGGCATCTTCCCATAAAAAACTTTAATAGGAGATGTTTTTATACGGGTACTATGGTTCTCCTATTTAATGTGCGGTGAATAGGGTTGGCTGGTGCAGGGCGCATCAAATGGTAGTAGCTCACCATCATATGCCGGCATTCGTTTAAATTGCTGACATAAATCGCAGGTAACTTATTTATACAGTTTAAAGCACTTTTTGAGAATGTAACATTTCACTAACGATAAAGACCATCTCTAGCTTCGAAAGAACATTTATATTTATTGTTCAAAATAATCAAAAATAATCAACATCCCCGAGAACTTCACTTAGAAGCAAATATTCCGCTATTTATTACTATACTAGCCATACATAAAACTTAAATGCTGAAAATAGTCAACTAAAGAGGCTGATTGAGATGTTATATGTAAACCATGGCGCAGAAATATTGTTTGTATGTTACTTTAACTTAATACTTACTACATATCTTGCGTATTAATTAATAAGGTAGCTGCGCGACACAGTCGCGCTAAAACAAGAACGTAAATAACAACTTGTAATATATAAGTCGTGCCTGAAGTTAGTAATTGCTTGAAATTGCAACTTCAAGTACTTGAAGTTACACTTGCCTAAAATTACCTGCTAACGCATCTAATTTCTGAAGTTATAACTTCAGGCAGTGTCAACTTCATGCACGACATTTGTCTTTTAACGTATTATAAAGCTTTTAAAATGACGCACTGGGTTGTAATTTCGAAATTTGCCTAGATTAAGCTTAATTAAGGACCATTTTAAATAATGCTCATGAGTGTTATTATGCGACAACGCGATAATCATATGTAGAAATTGAATTAATTCGGAAAAAGGCAAATAAATTTTTACATATGTTGTTAACAATTACAGTATTATATTTAGAAGTAAAGGTTATGACCGGTCACTGACTGGTCATAATCGTGACCGATACCAGTCAGAAGCTCCTAACTGATTGGTTAAAATCTGGGCAATTAACATTTTTAATCTTTGATATGTGATTCAGATCATATTTGTGCATGATTTATCCAATTATTGATAACGAGATATGAGTAAAAAAACCCCTAGCTGTTGTATCAATTTTGTCATGGAAGATTCTCAATTGTGATCGAAAAGCAGGCTAAGCAGTGATGCGAATGCCTTTTCGGACATGCATACAAGGTTGAATACTGATTGAACACCACCGATTGAAGAAACCTTCAGGCAATGCAACAATGACCAGTATCACGAGGAAAGTGCAATTAACCTTTAGGTTCAAGTATGACTTCCAGGTGGATTAGTGGTAGCAAAAAGATCCTCTGTCCCGTGATTTCCAAGCAAAATGCATCCAGAATACCAATCACATGATCGTTAAATTTTTTATATGAACGCACAGAAATCACGGGTCCGAGGATCGTTTCTGCCACTAATCCACCTTATGACTTCCTATTAACTTCCGTATTCAGCATTTATGAGGCAATCGTTAACCCCCAAGCAGGATTTAATACAAATACAGATAATCATTGTGTCATGAAAATTCCAAGATTACTACAAACAATCAAAGATTTTGCTTACGTTCCTAGTAACGATATAGATCATTGCGTAATGCATGCAAATTAGAGCATCCAATCAGAATCAAAACTCGAATGTTTCCATATTGCCACAAAATGGCAAGATCTTGTATGCTAGTTTTTGCAGGTAACACATACTGAATTTGTTTGCCGTAATGTGTTTCTATACAAAGGTCCAGCAACTAAGCAGTTAGAAATGTTATCATAGCTAGCGATTAAAATTATAATCAATCATTATACTCATATGTTACTTCATGCGGCATTAGCTTGCTATATCAATATGCTCAGTTGGGATTTACGGCTTCATCACCGGATTTGACTGGATTGCGCAGGTACCCTTGCTTAGCTATATTGGATCAGCTGACATTCGTAAATATTAGGGTGTCCAATCAGATTCCAGATTTTGTGTACGAATGCAAAACTCGAATGTAAACCATACTCTATGTACTTTCTGGTATATTATAGAGTTAAATCGTTGGGTGTAACAGATTAATAAAGTACTTACGAGCAGTATTGTCTCGTTGATTATATGAAATAAGGGCTATGCCGCATCTCTATGGAGATTATGATGAATAGAATTTCGTTTAGAATTTAAATTTAAAAACACGCCAATAATAGTTTACTTACAAAATTAATTTTTTAGTTGATTTGATTGGTTAATTTTTATGGGAAATTGGGAAATCGACGTTAGAGTAGCACCCACAAAAAATTTCTCAGTCATGTGACTTTTGTGGTACAACCAATCATATTTTGAGATAAGGTGTAACGTGAAAATCAAAACAATCAAACCATTGAATAAAGCGAAAGAATTAAAGTAATAAATCAAATCATCAAGTTAGGGTTGGGCACATATTAGAGTGTTACTAATATCAAATTTTTGCAATTTTTTTGTTAATGCGCAGAAGACGATTTCATAGACGAAATTCAGAGTTGCTGATGATTTTTTATGAAAAATTATAAAAAGCGTATTTTTTACGTCACATGTTTGGTCCACCCTGTGACAGTGGCGAACCTCAAAAGGATATATAAATCTGTGATTTTAGTTAGCGTTCTTACAAAAATTGTTCACCACCCCTGTAATTTGACTAATCAAAATTTAGAATAGGGTTTAATGTGATAGTCAAAGCAAACACTCTTGTTTTTTAAATAAAAAAATTGCATATAAAATTAAAGTTAATTAGAATTAGAGTTAGGGTTAAAAAAATATAGTAAAATTTCACAATAAACATTTTTAATTAAGACACAGAAGATGCTTTTCTAGTAAAAATTTTGAGCTATTCCTGTTGTTTTGTAAAAAAATGGGTTCATTCTGATTTTTACATTACACCCAATCTTAAATTTTGATTAATTAAAATTCAATTTTTGTTAAGAGCTAGAGATGTTAAATCTGTTAGTATATACATAGTTATACAGACTAGTAATATTATTGGGTATGACAAATAGTATATTACAGTATTACACAAAAAATATGAAATTTTATAAGGCTTTTTTAAAATTTATGCCCAGTGTTTATTTTTCATATGTGTGCATATGTGTGGATCCAATCAATTTGCTATATTTAAAATTTGATTGGATCCACACATATGCACATACAGTACTTTTGTATATAATAAAAAATAAATACCATTAATACCCCTATTGTCAACTTTTAAAAAGTAAGATTTTGGGTACATTTTTTAGAGTACCTTTTTACTTATTAAATAGTATTTACAATTTATATTAAACTAGCATTATATTAGATTATACTATATAGAATATTTTTTTATATCTTTGATGATCTCTATAACTATACTGGTTTAATATAAATTGCAGATGCCCTGTTCCAGAGGTGTAATATTTTGAAAAGTACTCTAAACTAGCAATACATTTTTGGCTATTCAAAGCCTTTTTGGCTTTATTTATACCCAAAATGTCCTAATATTCAAGATTGTTCAAAACTTGGTTAAGTTTTAAAAAATATTTTTTTAAATACTAAACATATTTCAGTAAAATTAAAATAAGTTATTTTACTAAAATTTTGAGTAACTTTATTTTATTTAATAGTCCAAAATTGTTCAAAATTGTTTAAAATTACTGTTTATTACTGTTTATATATATTACTACACTAAATACTAATATCTTTTAAAAAAATTACTATTATAAATGAAGTTTTCTTTTAAAGCAGAGTCTCTAACAGAAATTCTGTTTTAGATTCTGCTAAATACAAAACTCAAAATACTATAAATACTATATATTATAGTGCACTGACCAAAAGTACTCAGGGTACAATACAATCTATATTAAAAAACTTACAAAAGACCTAAATATATTTTACAGCAGCAAATTAGTATTGCAAGAAAAAAATTTTTAAGTATATAAATAATTTGCACTTACAATAAGTAGTTAAAAGTTTAAAAAAACCTATAATATAAGAATTATAATATAACAAAATAGCCAAAATTTGAAAAATTTTATTATAAAAATATTTAAAACATATAATTTAGCCAATCAAATTTTAGCCCAATGAAAAAAAAATAAATAAATTTTTAAAAAATTCATATTATGGCCAAAATTTTAAAAGCATAATAAATAATTAGCTAATAACTTTAGTATTAGAAAAACTAAAAAAATCCTTTTTAATAATATAGTATTAGTTTAAATAATTAATTTTCAAAAATTTTTTTTGGTAGAATAATAATAATATATAATAATTAGTTATAGCTATTTTTAATTTAATTACAATAAAAGATCACATAATATTGGTTCTAGGCTTCTTATACTATATAATTAATTAATAGAGACCTATATTTTGTACTAGGTACTTTGCAATAGGGGATATTGAAAAAGAGTAATACTTTGGTTAGTGTACTTAGTATTTTTAAAAACAGCTCTATTTATAATACAGTCAGACCTCTCTAAATACATGCTAAGGGACCTTAGAAAAGCAAAAATCTATAAGTAAACATATGAGTTGATGCATTTAAAAACATTGCATTTAGAGAGGTCTGACTGTAGTAGTTTTTTTAAAAACTAGAAAATTATAAATAGCAACCCTATATAATTGACCAATTATTTTTAATATTGTTGATTATAAAAAATTATACTATTTATACCATGTTTTTTTTGTTTTACTTTTGCTACTTCATCTACTTTTTTGCTAGTTTTCTTATTTTTTTGCTTGCTTTGCTTTTATACTTACTTTGTATTTTGCTTTTATAGATTTTGTCTAATTTTTTTTTGCTACTTGCTTTCACTTTTGTTCTTCTTTTTGTTTTCTTGTCTTGCTTACTTTTTTTGTATTGTTGCCATATATTTTTTATATTTCTTTTTAGATTGCTGCTTGGTTGTTATCTCTTCACTAGTGATATAGTTCTTGTATTTTTTTTTGAATATTTTTTCTGTATTTTTTGTGTTTTTTTTACAATTGCAATTTACTAACTTCTTCTTTAGAGCACTATTAAATTATTTGTATAGTAATTAGATTGTCATATCTAGTGCTCCTAGGTCCGGTCCGGGTCCGGTCCGGGATCAGACCAGACTCGGACTCTAAATTTTACTAATTTCAGACTTCAGACCAGACTCAGACTCAACTATGAGTCCGGTCCGGGTCTGGTCCGAAGTCTGCAGACTGGTCTGTGTCTGAATATAATTATATGTATTTTTTGGCGCTGAACAAGTTTACTTAGTGCATTTTGTAAGAATTAATTAGTAAAATTTTATGAATCATAAGATTTTATAGAATTTTATTAATAAAATTCTATAAAATCTTATAATTCACAAATTTTTATTAATTAATTCTAACAAAATGCACTAAGTAAACTTGTTCAGCACCTAAAAATACATTAAATCGGCAGGGTTGTTTTTATTTTACTTGAAATTTGGAGAAAAGATGCATAATTTTGGATTTTTGATCAAAAAAGTCAAATTTAAGCATCTTTTCTCCAAATTTCAAGTAAAATAAAAACAACCCTGCCGATTTAATGTATTTTTAGGTGCTGAACAAGTTTACTTAGTGCATTTTGTTAGAATTAATTAATAAAAATTTGTGAATTTTAAGATTTTATAAAATTTTACTAATAAAATTCTATAAAATCTTATGATTCACAAAATTTTACTAATTATTTCTAACTTAATGCACTAAGTAAACTTATTCAGCACCTAAAAATACATTAAATCGGCAGGGTTGTTTTTATTTTACTTGAAATTTGGAGAAAAGATGCTTAAATTTGGCTTTTTTGATCAAAAATCCAAAATTATGCATCTTTTCTCCAAATTTCAAGTAAAATAAAACAACCTTGACAATTTAATGTATTTTTTGGTGCAAAGCAAGTTTACTTAGTGCGTTTTGTTAGAATTAATTAATAAAAATTTGTGAATTTTAAGATTTTATAGAATTTTACTAATAAAATTCTATAAAATCTTATGATTCACAAAATTTGACTAATTATTTCTAACTTAATGCACTAAGTAAACTTGTTCAGCACCTAAAAATACATTAAATCGGCAGGGTTGTTTTTATTTTACTTGAAATTTGGAGTTAAGATGTTAAAATTTGACTTTTTTGATCAAAAATTCAAAATTGTGTATCAAATCTCTAAATTTCAAGTAAAATAAAAACAAATAGGCCGTTTTAATACATTTTTAGGTGCTGAACAAGCTTACTTATTGCATTTTGTTAGAATTAATTAACAAAAATTTGCGAATTATAAGATTTTTTAGAATTTTATTAATAAAATTCTATAAAATCTTATGATTCATAAAATTTTACTAATTTGTTCTAACAAAATGCACTAAGTAAACTTGTTCAGCACCAAAAAATACATATAATATATTCGGACTCAGACCAGTCTGCAGACTTCGGACCAGACACAGACCAGACTCAGACTTGACTAAAAAGTCTGAATATAAAAGTCTGAGTCTGGTCCGAAAATCAGACCAGACTCAGACTTGACTAAAGTCTGGTTCGAGTCCGGTCCGTAGGAGCACTAGTCATATCTTTAACAGTAGTGTAGTTTTTCCTAGTAGTACAGTTTTTGATATTTCTAGCATACTTTGTATCTTTTTTTTTGTTGTTATATGAGTATTATAGTATTTCATTAATTAGATTGTTGTATTTTTGCTAGTAGTGTATTCCTGGTATACTTTTTTTGTATCCTTTGTATATGATTTTGTTTTTAGTGGTTTTTTTACTAGTGTTTAGTTTTTGCTATTTTTTGTTTTTTTTTTGTTGTATTATTGTGTTTTTTGTATTTATTTATTTGGATATTTGTGCTTTACTAATTTCTTATTCTTTTTGCCAGTACAATCACATTTCTTGTATAACATAAAATGTATATAGGGATGGTTTTCTTCAACTTTTTTGATGTCACTTATTTCATTTTTTGAAAAACCTTTTTTAGTAGGAGTAATGATTTTTATTTTTCCAATTCAGGCAGGGGTTATAGTGATTCTGATGACACGAGATCACAACATATACATGTCTAATGTATATTGAACGATGGTGTAGGAAATATATTTGTGAAAAATGGACATAGTATGGGATTCTTTTTTTGAAATTATGCCTGCTTAGTATTGCATGCGTAATCTGATTTTGAATTAAATTGATCAATATATGATAATATAGAGTAATAATAACATACTTACTTTTATTACATTCATTACTTCTAATAAGGGTTTATATAATCGATGTTTAATGGTTTTTGATTGCTGTTTGATAAAATTTTTTGGCACTTAGCCGTTTTTGATTTGCTATATCCAAAAATCGTAATCAGACTATGAGAAAATTTTAAGTTATGTTGATTTATTTAAGTAGTAATCCGCATAAGATCAGCAGTATGATCATAGTAAAATTTGGGGCAAATCTCATATAAGTTTTATAATAGAGTGGAATCTGTAGCTGCCTCAAAGTAAAGTTATTTTTTTTACTAAGTAAACCTTTCTTGCAGCTCTAACAAAAGTTGTAGAGCTCATTTTTGTGATTCTTATGATAGTAAGATTAGTAAAATTGGTCTAGTAGTTCTTGAGATATTTTAACTTTTATCCTTTTACACATATAAAAAATTGCAAAAGAAATTTTATATATATAACAAGACAAAAGTTAAGATATCTCAAAAACTATCTGGCCAATTTTACCAATCTCACTACCATTAGAATCATAAAAATGAGCTTTACAACTTTAGTTAAAGCTTAAAGAAAGATTAACTTAGTAAAAAAATAACTTTACTTTGAGGCAGCTACAGATTCACTCTATTAATAATAACTTATATAAGACTTAACCCCAGATTTTATTATGATCATACTGCCGATCTTATGTGGATTACTACTTAAATTGTTAATCATTGTGACACATATGATCATTTGCTTGTTAAATATTCTCATAATTCGTAATTGGATGAATTAATAATCAGTTGCATTCATTTATATATTTTTTTTTAGAAAGAAAATCAACTTTTGTTAGTTACGCACACTTTGAATTAAAAAATCAACTTCTGCTCATTATGCACACTTTTTATCTGATTGAAATATGGACCTCAAGGTTCTTTTAGGGTCTTGCTGTGGTGTGATCAAATGAGAATAAGTATTTTGGAATTTCTTGTGAATAAATAGTCTTCTGTTAGTAGTTCAAACTCACTCTACTTAGGTCATGCAATATTGATTTTTTGTTTTGCATTACATGGATTTCAAAATTTGGGACCAACAGACAGATTTCTTTAAATTTACTACAAATAGAATAATGTTCATATTTAAGGTTATTCAAGGATAATTTTTTATTTGGTACAACAAGGAATCAAAAAATTGGGCTGACTGTCATAGTTTTCCTGTAGCCCTATTGGACAATTACGGGAAATTAAGGTCTCCATCGGGTGACACTGAATGAAAATAGCAAGAAAAACAAATGTCAAAAATCGAACAATTGGCACAATTGGGATTTAAAAAAAAAAAGATTGAGAAAATTAAAAAAATAGGATGGCAAGTAATACAAAAAGAAAAATTAACTTTGCGTGGCCTTATATAATTCTTTATTCTAGTTGCAATTGTTAAAAAGCTCTAATGCAAGCATTAATATTATTAATAATTATCATGTGAACAAAGGCGAAATTAGATGTTGTGTGTGATTAATCTAACAATGAACAATGAAATAGATTAATTGATCGATAAATCAGGTAATTAAGGTTTAATTGATTTATGATTTTATATAAAAGGGAATTAATAGATTTCTTTTTTAACTAGATTATACTAAATAGAATTCAAAGCACGGGTTAAAAGCCACAACTAACGACACAACTTAGAGTAACAAATAATTTACAGATAAAAGGTAAGTTTAATAAGTAATTTATTACAATAATTTTGGGTTAAAAGGAAACTTTCTTAGAGCTAGCACTTTTACTCTTATTTCATTACAAATTAATTCAACTTTAACCACATATTGTAATGCATATTAACAACCTTAATAATATTAGTGTTTTGGATGAAACTCAAATTTGCAGATCAAATTGGGCGAAGTAGTTTGAAGTGTTTCAAACTTATATAGCGAAACTAAAATTCTTTGGTACAAAACATTTCAGATTTGAAAGTTAGTTTCACCCGAAATACTGAAACAAATATAAATCACGTTAACTCGATGCAAACTAAATTACCCACAAACTCTGGTCACTACAATAGTAAGTTCTATTTCTGTTTTTTACAATAACTTAATATAAATTAAAATAATTTTGACTTCAAATTTAGCATAAAGTTCTGATAATTCAAATACAAATTAATTCAACTTTAACCGATAGAGAATCATTAAAAGAGTAAGTTCTATAACAAAATTTTTAACTTTACACTAGAGTAGCAAGTAAGTTCTGTAACATATTCAATTGTAAAAATTTAACAAAAAGCTAACTCAATTTTAAAACTAATTCAATCCTAACAAACTTAGATATCAAAGAAATTCATAATAATAATGTCTCAGTTATTGGGCATTAGTAAATTAATCCTTGATAGTAATAACAGAAATACATAACTGATACTAATCAGTTGCATAAGCAGCTGACCAGTATCAGTTATGTATTTCTGATATTATTGTCAAGGATCAATCCACTAATACAAGTGACAAAGATATTAAATAATCAAATATCTTTTTCTTTTAAAACATAATAGCACTATTGTAATATTTGTGAAAATAATAAAATCAGATATTTACTTAATAAAATTTTGTAGTAAAAAAGAGCTATTTGTTCTAGTATTTTGAAGTTCATATTGTTCATGTTAAATAAAAGTGCATTTCTGAATCTAATTGTCACCACATGGCTGATTGTACTGGTCCTGTGCCACATTACAAGCTGCGCAGCTCCCTTATTAGATTGCTATTAGATCATATCTTTACTAGTAATATAGTTTTTGGTTGTCTTGTATTCTTTTATTTGTATAATTGTTTTGTAGAAAAGCCTACAAATATTAAAACCAAACAAAAAACCCTTTTGATAGTTTTCTAAATTAGTGTTTCTTTTAAATATTTGTATTTAATTGCTTTTATTTCTTTTTAGATACTATTAGAATATTATTTTTTACTATTGGCAGTAATTTTTTTATGTTTTTTTCCTAAATTTTTTTATTATTTTTTTTTTGCTTTTTGATTGTTTTTTTTTTTTAAAATATTATTTCTTGGTTCTTGGTGATCTCATTTGTAATACATTGAAGCCATTACTAAAGCCTGAAATCATTATAGGAACTTTGTTAAAATTATTGTCGCGGCTGAAGCTAGAAATGGCTGAAGCTGAAAATTAGAGGTCTTGATTTAAAACTATAAGCCCTGCTAAAATCCAACTATACTCTTTTATTATAAACCCTAATTCTAAATTCTAATTTAACTATAAAAAAAATCGTACAAAATGCATTCCAAAATTTTTTGTAAATTTTATATTATTAAAATATTTAAAATTTCTAGCTTCAGCCATTTCCAGCTTTAGCCATGACAATTATTATTCCTTAAACTGTAATATGGGGTGTGGACAATAGAAATAGCTCTTTTTTAATATATCTTATTTTTGAGATAATTGAGTTTAATCATTTGTTTTGATTTTTGGACTGATCCGGGATTGATCATATTTTACGATTTTGATTGATTAAAAGTAGCAGGTGACTATTGGATAATCTCATGATGTAATTGCTCTACGAAGCCTCGTGTAATTTTTCTTTTAAACTTTAAAGGACAGGTACTATGGCCGGGATTTTATTATGAGTTATTAGGACGTAATATTTATTACATGAATGAGGATACAACTAGCCACACGTGCACTTTTGGTGCCTAATTTAAGTAGTCGCCTGAAGGTTCTACACTAGCTGCCATACCTACAACCCAACTACGGGAATTGCCTATTTAATCCCTCTGGTTCACGCTCTTCCTATTACTACCCGTTGCACTGCACAAACGCAGATATTAAGGGGCCCAACTCTTTTTGATAAATTATCAGCCTAAGGGCTACTTTACCCTTGCACCAATTGCCTACTGTTGTCTTCTGTGTTCCCTTCCACTTCGGATACGGATTTAACGACAAAGCCGCTTGCCCTTATTAGGTTCATTCCGATCCCGACCACCCACCTTCTTTTGGTAGTGTCGTTGTAGATCTTCACTATTACCTCCTAATTCGGGACTTGCCAAACGGGTTTCTATTCCTCTGGTTTCCTGGATTTTACGGTGTAACAATAACACCATTGCGCTTTAGCTCCCATTCAAGATGGTGGAACCAAGGTAACAGGTTTTTGCAACCTAACCAATCTGAGCCACATGGTTACCGAACACAGACCTATTGTTCAAAGCGTCAATAGTGGGATTCGAACTGTCAACCTGCCGTTTAGGGGGTAACACCTTGACCACTTCTCTAAGGTGCCACACCTCCTCTAATTTTTTTTACATTATCTTGATTTTTTATTATGCAAACCGACTTTCATTTATAATTGAAAAATGTTAATCATGTCAAAATTTATATAAATCTAATAAAAACTCATTTTTCAAAAAAATATAAAAAAGGGCTGTTTCTATTGTCCGCACCCCATATGAGCAAATTTGCCTGCTAAAATTTTTTTGATTATAATTTGTAATTGCAAAAATTTTATTATGCTTAATCTCTCTTTTCTAAGCTAAAATAAAAATTTGAATTATAATTAGTTATTATTTTGTAAAATTTGTAATTTAATTTAGGGTATTGCTATTCGCACCATGGCTTTTGCTATTTGCACCATGGATTTTGTGTAACATTAGATCATCAAACAACTTTTTCTATTTGCACTATGGTGATATATATTGCACCAATAAAAACTCCTTTTTTTATAGATTAATACTATATAAAAAAGATTTTTCGCAATTTTTGTGTAACCTTGGCTATTTTCATGTTGCACCAATAAAAATAGGGCTCCTATCGGATTGGACCGAACCGGACTTTTGTCAAGTTTGAATCCGGTTCGATTTTCGAACCGAACTCAAACTTTTTGTTTCGAACTTTTTAGTCAAGTTCGAGTTCGGTCCGGGTTCGGTCCGAAGTTTGTCAAACTAGTTTGAAATCCGAATTAGTGATATGAATCGAAAATAGATTAATCGATTAGTTGATCGAGTTGGCAACTAATCGATTGACTATTACAAACACGATTTTAATCGATTAACCAACTAATCGATTAATCGATTAATCGATTTTCAACTAATCGATTAATTGATTTACATATATCATTAAGTACAAACATTTTCAAATACATAAAATAAAATACGTTAATCTAACACAAATCGTATATATTGTACAGCTTGTATTGCTTCGCTCCCATTTACTAAATGCCTAACCCTAACCTTAGTTCTCATCTTAACTCTAAGCTAACCCAATGCTAAAGCCAATGCGAAAAAGCCAACAGCAAACACAAACACAACAGAAACGTCGCTAACGGCACCAAAGAGTAACGTACAATGGCCATCTATTCCGAATAATACCTGTTACCTAAAATGAAGAGTTAGCATGTACATGAATACGACAATTAAACTGATAAAAAAAAAAAAAAGCACACAACCTAACGCCGAATACGTTCCCAAATCGCTTGTAATTGAAGAACTTGAAATCAACCGCCAGCTGAATGAAACCCGAAGCTATAACCTAAAGAAAGAACAAAGAAAATAATGAAAGACATAAGAAACTTATCTGTACGCTCTCAAATCCGAAGAATCAAAGCCAAACCGTCCGAAAGAGGAAATCCGAAGCTGTAACCAGAAGAAAAAGCGAAAGAAATTTTAGTACTATAATACAACAAAACAAAAGACAAGAAAAAAAAAAAGAACCAAAACTTATATTACGTATGACCCACCACCGATTACGTTCTCAAATCCGAACTCAAAACCTAACCGCTTGATGAAGGAAACCCGAAGCTATAGCTTGAAGAACGAAAAAAAGGTTAGTACTATAATACAACAAAACAAAAGACAAAAAAGGGAACAAAAACTTAGCTGTACACAATCGAAGAACACGAAGCTCAACCGTTTAACAATGACGATACCAACATGACAATT
This sequence comes from Gigaspora rosea, assembly GCA_003550325.1. NCBI lineage: Eukaryota > Fungi > Glomeromycota > Glomeromycetes > Diversisporales > Gigasporaceae > Gigaspora > Gigaspora rosea. Next base: position 420,882 of record QKWP01000140.1, on the reverse strand, counting down.
ATGACACCAACGAAGACGCCAACGAAGATGTCAACGACGACACCAACTACGACACCAACGACGGAGCGACACTAAAAAAAAAGTCGATTAGTAAAAAGAAAACGATACAAAAAAAAACTACAGAACTAAGTAAAAAAGCTTTTTTACTTAACGATTTCAGGATTTGCGATCATTCTTGGATCATGCTTTGGAAATTTCCAGAATCGATCTGTTGATAATCTATTTCCATAAAAGGTGTGATCGATGCTATCCATTTATGGTATATTCCCGGACTGTAGTATAAATATTCGAACTTCAAACTAGTTTGACAAACTTCGGACCGAACCGAACCGAACTCTTAACTGAGTTTGAGTCTGGTTCGAAGTTTGAAACTAGCAAAATTTAGAGTTCGAGTTCGGTTCGATCCCGGATCGGATCCGAACCGGACCGAACCCGAACCGAACATAGGAGCACTAAATAAAAACTCACCTTTTTTTGTAGATTAATAGTTACGACGCCACTAATGTCATGTAACATTACACAAATCTTAATTTGGTAACCTAATCTAGTAGGCCTGCTAATCTAATTTATAATGCGGGCCATCCCTAATCCTAATTTCATAATGCGGGCCAACCCTTACCCTAATTTTTTAAGGCCTTAACATAATGCGGGCCAGAGTTTCGCAATTTTGTGTAACCTTGGGCTATTTTCATGTTGCACCAATAAAAACTCACCTTTTTTGTAGATTAACAGTTACGATGCCACTAATGTTGTATAACATTATACAAGTCTTAATTTGGTAACCTAATCTAGTAGGCCTGCTAATTTAATTTATAATGCGGGCCAACCCTAACCCTAATTTTATGTTTGTGTAACTATACTATGGTGCAAATAGAAAAAGTTGATTAATGATCTAATGTTACACAAAATCCATGGTGCAAATAGCAAAAACCATGGTGCGAATAGCAATACCCTTTAATTTAATATTATTACAGGATCCAGACATTTAGTACAAAGGTCATACATTATGCATTTCAACAAAAGCCCCCAAAATTTAAGAACAAAAAACTGTTATAGGCAATTATTTTAGCATCTAGTAGTCCAATTTGAATAAACTTTTTTTTAAAATAAAGCTTTCAGTAAGGCACATCTAACAAAAAAATGTTCATTCAATATTGAATCAGAGTTAAGTAAATATAGTTTTGTTGTTTTTAGCAAATTAGATTATAATTGGCTAAAATCTAGTTATAATCTATATAAAGATGTCCAGGGTCCTATTATTACAAATATTTAATGTTAAAGTCAACCAATTCTAAATTCTATTATAAAAATTTTTTAAAAATTTTCAAATTTTTATATTTTCCTAATTCCTATAAAGAGAGTTTACTACTAATTAAAGTTAATATTTTATTTATAAAAGTTTAAAACTTTAGTTGTTTATTAAAACTTATTTTATATTTTGTATTAAAATTATAGATAGTAGAAATTAAATTATAAAAGTTTATCAAAGAGTAAAGACAAAATTTATACTTTAAAATTTTTTTAAATTTATAAGACTTTTAGTATATAGACAATTTTACTTTTTTTTTATAAAATAATAATAAATATTACTATTTTATAATCTTTATTTTCAAATATTGGTAGTGGATTTGTATTATTTCACCAACAATCACTTTACAGACATAACACTACACCGACAACCATTTTACCGACAAGCTTTTTCTACCAACAAATAACTCACCGATACTCAATTTGCTGACAAGCATGTTTTTACTGACATATTGATTTTACTGACATACACTTTACTGGCAGTTAATTTTACTGACAAAATCAACTTACCGATATGCTCATTTTACCGAAAATAGAATTTATTGACAAGATTATTCTACCAACAATACAATTCACCAACAAACAATTCACTAACAAACAATTCGCCAGATGCCTTAAGTATCATAGTTGATGCTGAAGTTATAGGGTCTCAATTTGAAACTATAAGCCCTGCTAAAATCTACATATACTCTATAAATATGAAATCTATACCCAAATCCTACCCTAACTCTATAAGACAAAGATGAAAAAAACATCCAAAGAAAATTTTAAATTTTTATATCAAAATAGGTCATAACTTCAGCATTAGCCGTTACAATAAGTTCTTGTTATCATCATTAATAAAATGTGCAATTTTTATTGTCATTATTAATACATTGCATAGTATGTAATTATTCTTAGTAGTTTATTACATTGCTATGGTCTCATATGTCAACGTATTGTATTGTTAGCATTTGTATTGTCAGCAAATCATATTGTTAACGAATTGTATTGTCAGTAGAATAAGCTTGTCGGTATGTTCTATTTTCGGTAAAATGAGCTTGTGGTAAGTTAATTTTGTTGGTAAATGTAACTGTCGGTGAAGTGTGTATTGGTAAAATCAACTTGTCAGTAAAAAGGAACTTGTCAGTAAATTAAGTATCAGCGAATTTTGTGTCGGTAAAAAAGCTTGGTAAAATGATAGTTAGTGTAGGTTGATATCTGTGAAGTGATTGTTGGCGATTTGATTGCTACCTATTGGTAGTTTATCACTTTTGATACACGAAATGATATACTTAAAATTAAATCTTATAATCTAAATTTTTAAATATATATAATATTAGTATATTTGTAGAACATACAAGTGACTCTCGATATAAGAAAGTTTTATATAAAAAACTCTTGATATAAGAAAGATTTTGTTGAGTCCCAATAGAAAGTTTTATAATAAAAACCTTTTGATATAAGAAAACCTTGATATAAGAAAGATTTTAACTGGACCCAGCAACTTTCTTATATCAAGATTCACTTGTATTTATAAAAAAAAATTTGATAATTTTTTGATTTAATATTTTTAAAAAAATTTAAAATTGCTCAATTTTTTTTAAAAAAATTAATAAAAAATTAATGTTTTTTAGTATTTATAAGATTAACCAATCAAAATTAAGTATTTTGTACATTACACAAGTAATTTGGTGTAACTATTTGAAAAATATATGTAAAATTTCAAATAAGATTATTATATAGCAAAAAAAGTTATAATAGTAAATTAAATGCCAATTGATTATATAAAATTGTTATTTTAATTATATAAAATTATTATATAAAATGGGTGTGGCGACTTAGAGAAGTTGGTAAGTTGTCACCCCCAAGTGGCAGGTCTAGGGTTCAAATCCCACTGACGACGCTTTGAAAAATAGACTTGTGTTCCGGTAACTGTTTTCTGTCAATCGGTTGGGTATATTACCTGTAGTCCTTGGTTACCATCTCGAATGGGAGCCTTCAGGCGAAGTTATGCCTTGTGACACAACAAATCCAAGGAACCAGGGAAACAGAAACCCATTTGGCAAGACCTGAGTAAGGAGGTAGCAAAGATCTTTGACGGTGCTACCAAAACCAGAATATCAGAAACCAGAGCTGGAGAACTGGACGATATGATCTTCAGAGGAGAGGGTCCACCAACCTGGCCGCCTGAGTAGTACTGGAGAAAAAGGACCTATGTTATAGAAGTAGGTACCAGGGGGGAAAAACCATGATGGCACCTAATGCCGGGTAGATCAACTCTCCCGGGCCAACTGGATTGGAAGTCTGGAAAACCGGTGAAGGACCGGTAGGAAAGTAATAGTGGGTACCGGGGTTGGAGCAAACCTTACAAGGGCAGAAGTAGGCATTGGTAAGAGGACAGAGGTAACCCTGTCTCGCAAGTGTTGGCCTCGGCCATAGCGATAAGTACCGAAGTGTAGGTGAATACCTGATATGGGAAGGTACCGCTCTCCAAGTCTCCCGTCGAGGATAACAGAACTGAGAATACTCAGCTGGGTTCTAAGGCAATGGAAAGCATCCGGAACTTGCTGACTGACTTATGTAACGGGCCTGTTCTGGTGATACAAGATGGGTTGGCAGGTGAAACATGGATCAGAGGGTTTAAATAGGCAATTCCCGTAGTTGGGTTGCAAGTATGGCAGCTAGTATGGAACCCTTGGGCGGACCACTTAAATTAGACACCAAAAGTGTACGTGTGGCTAGATGTATCCTCGTCTAGGACCAGAAAGTTTAAATAGGCAATTCCCGTAGTTGGGTTGCAGTTATGACAGCTAGTGTGGAACCCTTGGGTGGACCACTTAAATTAGACACCAAAAGTGTACGTGTGGCTAGATGTATCCTCGTCTATGTACAGTGCCCGGAAGTGGATCACCGGAAATTTTATATGTAATACATAGGGGTCGAATTTATATGCGATCTTTATTTATTGTATTTTATTAATATAATTACATTAATTATATAAAATAAAAATTATCATTTTAGAATTATATTCTAAAAAAAAACCCCCCCGCAAGTTTTAATATTTCGAATGCTATCCCTTGGCTTTATAAACCGCCATCGTTCGACCTTGCATACTATAGATTAGTGAACGAAGATATTCAATTGAAATCTTATTCCATTCTTCTGTTATATATTTAACTAATTCTTCTCGCTTTTCAGGCATTGGTCTTTTGTTACGCACCGCCGAATCAAGATGTTCCCAAGATTTTCAATAGGATTTAGGTCAGGACTATAGGGCGCCCAATCTAACACGTTAAAGTCATGCGATTTCATCCACCATTCTGAATATTCGGACGTATGGACAGAAGCCAAATCTTGCTGGAATATTAATTCTATCTCATTTGGATATTTTTCTAACAAAGAATTTGCCCAAGGAATAAAATGGTTCACGTGTACATTAATATAACTATCCGAATTCATATTACCTTTTACTTCAACCAACGGTCCAACGCCCTACCAAGAAAAACATCCCCAAAACATTACGGAGCCACCACCAAACTTCACAGTTGGATTTACACATTCTTTGTGATATTTTTCATTAACTCGACACCAAGTTCTTGCACGACCGTCCGATTTGTGAAGACAAAATCTTGACTCGTCAGAAAAAATGACCATTTGCCATTCGTTGGCCCATTTTAAATGCTCACGACACCACTTTTTTCGTACCCATGCTTTTCTTTCGTTCAAAAAAGGTTTTTTACAGGCTATACAGTTTTTTCAACCTAAGTCATGGAGATACTTTTGGGTGGTTCTGTCAGTAAGTGTTGTTCCGAGTTGAAGATTTAGCTCATTAGTGATGACGGCCAGCGGTGCCCCATGATTCATATTTGCAATACGGACTAAAGCGCGTTTATCATGCTTAGAAAGAACTTCGTGGGGGCCAGGGCATTTGTTTGGGTGTTCGGAACCTGTTTCTTCATACCGTTTAACAGTGTCATACACCGTTGACTTCGGGAAACTGAGAGCTTGGGCAATATGAAGTGGCTTAAAACCACACAGGTAAGCACCGATAATACGGCTTCGTTGATCTTGACTGAGCTCTTTGCGGGGGGTTTTTTTTCTCATAAAAAAAAAAATAGTTGTACTTTCCAAAAAAAAAACAAATTATGTGCAACGAATATGTATATAAAAAAAAATTGACAAAAAAAGATTATCGTATTATATCTTACCTATAAAATTTCCGGTGATCCACTTTCGGGCACTGTAACAAATGCCGGTACTCCCCTAGAGGATACTGACGGCCCTAATATCTTGAATAAAATTCCTAAGTCCCAAAATGGGCACTTTAAAAAAAAAAATTATTATATAAATCTTTAAAAATTCATAAATTTTGATCTACTGATCCAATTTTGATGATTTAACTACCAAAATAATCCTCTCAATAAGAGAATTCCAATGAATCCAAAATTATAAAAATCTGAATATGTGATCAGTAATCAGTAAGGTTTATATTATGTTTATATTATATTAATAATATAATATAAAATTTTGTTAATTACTAATCAGATTTTGATAATTTTGAATTCATTATAATGTACTCTTTATGAGAATCATTTTGGTAGTTAAATCATTAAAATTGGATTAGTGGATCAAAAGTTATGAATTTTTAAAGATTTATATAATTATTTTATATAAAATTGTTAATTAATATTAAAAAATTTTTAATAAAAAGCAAGGTCTCACCTTTAACATTTAAAAAAAAATTTTTAATAAAAATATAATAAATTTGTTTTTATTATTCAAAATTATAATATATATATTCCCAAACCCTTAGTTTTAAACTGTATTAATTGACTTAAAATATTAATTATAAAATTTTTAATTTATTATATTAATATATAGTATATCAGAAGTGACCATATTACCACTATATTACCTATATTATTGTATAAATTGTTTTTAAATATATGAAAATTTTGACAAAATTAGATTAAATACTAAAGATTTAAAATCTTAGCAGACAAATTTGCCTGCTAAAATTTATGGTTTAAGGAATAAAAATTACTATTGGAGTTGTAAAAGTGTTATAGCAAGAAGTTTATAGCAAGTTATTGGATAGTTGAACTATTGTTTGTACTTGTATAGAAAATTCTACATAGAAGATAAGTAGATTTTTCTTGTATAGCTGCAATATGTTAGCAAGATAATTTGATTTCCTTGCAAAATCTTTTTTTAATTATTATTAATATAATAATAATTGTTGTATAAGGATATTGTTAAAATATTATATAATAAATATGTAATATTTTTATAAATAGTTTAACAGAATTTTTGGTTTATATAATTAATTAATCAAATTTGATCACATGAATTATGAAATCAAAATCAATTCCATGATTCATATTATCAAATTTGATTAGTCATTACTGGGTTGCTATAATAATAGATTTCTATAAACTAATGCTCTTTTAAAACATTAAGTTTAAATTATATTTTAAAATATTGAAATAATCTAGGTAAGAGTTGACTACTCTGATAGTTTTAGTTGCAGATAAGTATTTAGATTTACTTAGATATATATCTAAATTATTATTTTTAGTATTAGATTTAAAAAAATAAAATTTCTTTTAGCATTGTAAAAAGTTTTTATTAAGATAAAGCAAGTTTTATCTTTAATATAAAAAAAATATTAAAATAAGATAATAGATAAAAAGTGTACTTTACTTTTTATAGAGTATAATATTTTTAAAAATAAAAACTTTTTTTGGTTTCAAAATAACTATTTTAGAAACTAGAATTATATTAATTAATTTTAGAAGTTTTTATAAATTAAAGTATAACTAGCTGGAACGTCCAAAAACCAGGCTAGCTATATAAATGGGAATATAGTAAGCTCTGGTAGGTTTAGGTTATAGATAAAATAGTCCAAGTCTTGGTACTTAGTAGATAGTATAATAATTATAAGCAATATATTGTAACAATTAATATACACTCAATAAAGTCCAGAGGCATAACCTCACCTTAACATTAAAAAAAAAAGTATAACTAGCTGGGTGTGCAATATAGTGTAGTTGGATTGTTGTCACCCCCAAGTAGTTATAACAAAGGTACAGAGTTCAAATCCTACTAGAGACGATTTTGAAAAATTTATCTGCATTACGGTAATCTGGACTCTGAGCTCGGATGTACAAATCTGTTTTCTGGGTTATACCAACTCATATTGGGAGCTCTGGCACTGTATTACGCACAAAACTGGACGCATAGATCCTGAAAAGCACAGGTGCTGTGTTATACACAGAACCATAGGACAAAAGGAAACCATACTTGGCAAGACCCTAATAAAGAAGTAGCTAACTTTCGATGGTACCCAAACAGGAATCGGATGGGGACTGACTGGTTCAAACTAACCAGAAGCGGACTTACGACAATAAGGGTTTATGGCGAACCCTACTAACCAAACTGCTGGAGTTGCACCAGAGAAAAAGGACATGTGTTGTGAAATCATGTACCAGGGAATGGGAGTCACTGGTTTCGCAGAGCAGACCAACCCTTCCGGCTCTTCGGATTGGAAGTAACTAAGCAACTGGGGGAAAGAAATTTCCAGAGAAAAAAAACTGGAAGAGGAACGGGGCAGTACTGGGGTCACATAAACTTTACAAGGGCAGAAGTAGGTAATGATAGCAGGTGCAGGTAACCCCTGACTGCATGTTGTTCACCTCAGTGAATGCGTACATTACCGAAGTGTAGGTGATATCTGTGTAGGACAGGAAAATGCTCTACCAAGTTTCCCACTGAGGATAAAGTAGTTCTAAGGGTGTGGTTAGTATTCAGAACAGTGTTCTGGTGATACAAGATGGACTGGCAGGAGGCAAAAGATCAGAGAGTTTAAATAAATAATGCCAGTATGTGGGTTACAGGTATAGCAGCTAGGGTAGAACTTTGGGTGGCTACTTAAATAGGCAACCAAAAGTTGCAGATGTGGCTAGTTGTACTTTTATCAGGTGCCAAGGTCTAATATATCTTGAATAAAAGCCAATCCCCAAAGTGGGCACTTTGATACTAAAAAAAAAAAGTATAACTAGCAATATGCGCAACAACTTTTGTTACTATTTAAGTATCTGTCTAAAGGTCTATACTAGAAACTATATCTACAATCTACTAAAAAATTGTCTATTTAAATTTTTTAATCTTTTGTACTATTAAACAATTTTACTAATATTACTAGAGTATTAGTAGTATATATAAATAGTTACAACTTCTAGATTAATTTCTCTATACTTTTAGAACTCTATTCTAAACTCTAAAGCATAGGATAGCTTATTCTTAATAAAAACTTGCTATAGCAGTTCTTGTTTCACTCAAATATTATTTAGATTTTGATAACTTGTACTATAGTATTACCCAATATTGTAGATAACAATTTTGAACAATTAAGCTATGATTTGCAGTTAAAGGGTATAAATTTTATAGTAAAAACTAATGGGCATGTGACTAGTTACCTTATATAGTAAATAAAATCTCATGTGCTTTAATTTTTAAAAAAACTCTATAGTAACCAATTGAAAATACTTATATCTTATAATCTATCAAGCTGATTTTAGTGATGTTACTATTATTAGAATTACAAAAATTAGCTCTACAACTTTTAATTAAGCAACATAAAAGAGTTAATAAAAAAATACTTTTATATGTAAGCAAGCAAGTTTCTATACTATAAAAAAATATATAAATTTTTGATTTTGTTAATTATAAGATTTATCATTTTTATTCCTTTAAAAATGATTTACTACTTAAATAAGTAAAATTACTTATAACCAGAAAGTGTTTAGCATTTAAAAAAATATACAATTATATATTTTTAGCCAAATTTATAATTATTAAAGTCAAGTGTGTGGCGATTTAGGGAAGTTGGTAAGTTGTTACCCCAACCCTATGAAAACTCAATACATGGGAATGCATATAAAAATACGAAATTTTTATGCGGGTAAGCACAGGTTTCGTAATCACTGCACGGAAACTGCACGGAAACTGATCATCCAAAAAATTTAATACATGTTATCACACAAAATATTGAATCTATGCACTATTGTGCATCATATTATAACCATTTATTAACATGTATTAATCTTAATGATCACATAATTTCCATGCACTAACGTGACAATCATTAAGATTCTTAACGATCATAAATTTCGTGCACTAACGTGCACAATTATTAAGATTCTTAACAATCATAATTTTCGTGCACTGACATGCATAATTGTTAAGATTCTTAACGATCATAATCATAATTTTTGTGCTTTGACATGCACAATCGTTAAGATTCTTAACGAAAGTTTCAGTTCACTGACGTAACGATCATCACAATCGTTAAGGTTCTTAACGATCATTTCTGTACAAAATATATGATTATCATAATCTTTAAGACTCCTTAACGATCATAATTTCAGTGCATTAATATCGTGATCGTCACAATCGTTAAGATTCTTAATGATCATAATTTTTGTGCATGATATCACAATTGTCACAATTGTTAAG
>QKWP01000140.1:359663-410561 GCA_003550325.1 Gigaspora rosea | reverse complement strand
TTTTTTTTTAAACCTTTCATTTTGGTACTATTACTTTGTTTTTTTTTTACGATATTATTAGTTGCTGGGTTATTTTTAAAGTCAGTAGTTTTAGTAATTAGAAGTATTTTCTTATTCGCATGTAAATTATTAAATTAAACTATTTGTATTATAAAATTTAATTAATAAAATAATTAAATAAATTAAGTTATTTAATAAAATACAAAATTTAGTTAATAAAACTTATAAAATTTAGTTAATAAAATAATAAAATTTAGTTAATAAAATAATGCATATACGATATATGTTATTATGTATATATGTATGGACATATGCTATTATATGTTATCTGCACGTAAATATGCACGAGAAAATGCATGAGAAAACACATAAAATTGTACGTAAGTACGTGCAGCATTGCACAGAATCTGCGCACTTTTACGTGCCATGAACTTGCTTTCCCGTGCATTGTCCCGTGTATATTTACGTGCAGGTTTGTGTAGTCACGTATTCAAACTTTTCTGTGTATTTCAGTATTATTCCGTGCTGTAATTTCTCATAGGGCAAGTGGCAGGTCTTGAGTTCAAATCCTACTAGCAACGCTTTGGAAAAAATAGACCTGTGTTCCAGTAACTGTTTCTTGTCGATCGGTTGGGTACATCACCTGTAGTCCTTGGTTACCATCTTGAATGGGAGCTTTCGGGCAAAGTTGTGTTTTGTAACACAGGAACCGAAGAAACAGAACCCCATTTGGCAAGTCCTGTGTAAGGAGGTAGCTTTGATCTTTGATGGTGCTACCAAAGCTAGAATATTGGACCGAAACCGGAGAACCGAACATTGACCTTTGGGACAAGGTTTACCAACCTGGCCGCCGGAGTTGCACCGGAGGAAAAGGACCCATGTTGAGGAATTGGGGACCAGGGGGAGAAAAACCATAATGGCACCTAATGCTGAGAAGATCAACTCTTCCGGGCCAACTAGATTGGAAGTCTGGAAAAATGGTGAAGGACCAGTAGAAAAGTGATAGTGGGTACTAGGGTTGGAGCAAACCTTATAAGGGCAGAAGTAGATAATGGTAGCAGTTGCAGGGTATCCCCTGACTGCAAGTTGCTTGCCTCAGTGAGTATGTAAGTTACTGAAGTGTAGGTAATATCTGTGTGGGACAGGGACTGCTCTACCAAGTGTACCGCGAAGATAAATTAGTCCTAAGGGGATGTAGTTAGCATCTGGGACTGTCTTCGACTAACTAATGTATTAGAGGGCTGTACCAGTAATTACAAGTAGGATTGACATGTGAAGCGTTGGACCAGAGGGTTTAAATAGGCAATCCCCTAGTTGGATTGTAGGTATGGCAACTAGTGTAGAACCTTCAGGTGGACTATTTCAATTAGACAACCAAAATTTGTATGTGTGACTAGTTGTATTCTCATTCAGTGTAACAATTGTAGGGCTGCCCAAAGAGGTGCTCTTGATCCACAGGCTTGATTAAATAAACTCTTACCCAGAGCAGGAACTTTGATATAAAAAAAAAAATAAAATAAATAAATTATTAAAGTTGATCAAGTTAAACAATCTTGGATATTTGGATATTTTGAATATGAACAAGACCAAAAAAGATTTTGGATAGCCAAATATATATTACTAGTTAGAAGTATCTTTAAACTACTACTTTTGTCTTCATAATATCTTGATACCTGTAGTATTTGCTTTTCTTCTAACTTATACTAATATATTTCAAACTTCCAAACTAGTTAACCTAAATAGATTGATTTACTTTAATATTAGGTACTATTATAGATTTCTTTTTTTGGTATCTATTTTTGTAATACAGGTTTTTTTTTTAGTATAACTCTAGCAGCTAGATTGGTAAACATCTTTTCTTTAGAGTCTTATTATTCAGTTTTTTGGCTCTAGTTTCTAAAGCTCTAATTTTAGTAGCACTATTAAAAATTATTACTATTTTCTTATTTAGAATTTTGGCAAATAGATTTCTATTTTTTCAATTCTTTGAATTTGTTTATATAATATTATACAACTATAAATTCTAGATATAAAACTAATACTATAACTTAGATAAAATATTCAACTAATCAATAAGAAACAGTTACTAGAATAGAAAACTATTTTACAAAGTATTACTAGTAGGATTTGAACTCTAGGCTTGCTATTTTGAAAATCAACTTAACAACTTCTCTATACCCCAAATGTATAAATTTTTTTCAAGTTAAAGTGCCCAATTTGAAAATAAGCTTTTATTCAAGATATATTAGATCTTGTGCCCTATATGAAGAGATATCCAGGTTGTATTATTTTGCTAACAATCACTTCACTGACATAACATTTTTCTGACAAATACTTACCAACAAGTTTATTTTACCAATAGTTTGTTTCACCAAAGTTCATTTTACCAACAAGTTTTTTTTCAAAAAGCACTCTAACTTTAGTCCTAATTCTACCTAATTCTACCCTGACCCTAATGACAATGGCCAGAATTACTTTGCTAGTGAAATGAGCTTCAATAAAATAAACTGTTAGTAAAATAAATGTAACAGTAAATAATTTCAGTAAAATGTTATATTAGTGAAGTAATTGTCAATTAATTAATTGCCATCTAGGATATCCAATATTTGTATATTGATGTGAATATAACTAGCCTTACCTGCAACTTTTGGTTGCCTATTTAAGTAGCTACCTAAAGGTTCTACACTAGCTGCCATACTTGCAATCCACATACTGGTGTTGCCTATTTAAATCCTCTGATCCTTGCCTCCAATCAGCCTGTCTTGTATCACTAAAACTATGTTCTATATTCTTTAGAACTAGTTTATCCTCAGTAGGAGACTTGGTAGAGCAGTCTTTGTTCTACTCAGGTATCATCTACACTATAATAACTTATACATTCACTAAGGCTTATACTTGTAGTTAGAGTTACTTTGAACCATTACTGTTATCTACTTCTGCCTTTATGAAGTTCACCTAACCTTAGTATCTTCCCTTTCCTTGTTCAGTTTCTTTTTTCCAAAGCTTTTTTCCCTAGTTACAGACCTATTTCCAATCTGAAGAGTTGGTCTGCCATTTGCAAACCCAATGGTCTTCCTCCTCCTAGTACATGTATTTAAATTATATGTCCTTTTCTTCTAGTACGATTCTGATAGTTTGGTTGATAGGTTTGCTATAAACTCTTGAAAAATTATATGTCTGCTTCTAGTCAGTCTGCTTCTGGTCAGTTCCTATCTAATTTTTGTTTGAGCACTGTCAAAAGTCCAGCTACTTCTTCACTCAGGTCTTGCCAAGTAAGTTTCTTTTGTCTTATAATTCTGTGCATAACACAGCACCAACACTCTTTAGGATTTATCAGAGTTGTAAAATAGTAAATTACTATTAGTATATTACAGTAATTTACCAGGTAATTTACCAAAGTGTGGTAAATTTACCTTTATATACTTAAGATTGGGTTTGTTTATATAATTTGATTGGCAAAAAAAAATTTTCAGCTACTAAATTACATAATTTTATATTGTACAAACTTTTTTAAAAATAACTAAGGGTAAATTTACCTGTAATTTACCAAATAGTCTAGTAAATTTACTAAAAAAATTTAAAAATTATAGTAAATTAATAACCCTAGGAACTATGCACTCTGATACTACTCTGATTCTGTGCATAACACAGTACCAGAGCTTCCAATGTGAGTTGGTATAACTCAGGTTACAGATCTATAATCTGGGCTTAGAGTCCAGGTTACTGTAATACAAATAAATTTTTTTGAAATCATCTCTAGTGGGATAGTTATTCCAATACAACAACAGCAACTCTAAAATTACACAGGCCAAAAACGACGAATTTCATACTGGCGATTCTCTAACAATGGCAAACCATGACTTCAATGAGAGCAATTTTAACCATTTAAGGGTAGAGTTAATGTGATAGGGCAAATTAATGTAGATCATTGCTAAATTTTTTTTATATAAGATAAAATATAATAAGATGTCATTTTGCTTATAATGTTTATATATATATTAAAAAAATAAGCAACAATATCCCTTAATTTGTTATGCAGGCATATTTGCCTGCGAAAATTTTAAAATTTTAAATTTTTTAAATAAACCCTTAAATATTAATTTTAGCTATATACTTTTTAAGTAAAAAATATAATATTAGTTCTGTTTTATAAACTTTATTATAAAATTTTTTTAAAATTATTAAAAAACTTTGGTGTAATAAAAGTTTAAAGTTTTTGTTTTGGAACTTTTACTATAGAATTTTTTCTTTAGGTTTTCTCAAATTTTATATGTTCCCATCTATAAAAAATTTTTTCACTTCTAATACAAGTCCTAATTTTTACAAGTAAATCATTTAAAGTCAAATTATAAAAGTTGTCATCCTTTATATAAACTACAAAGTTGTATAATAAACTATATTTTTAAAACCAATATTTAAAGAATTCGCCAAGATATTGTAAAATATTTTTTTGGTTAAAAAATTTGTTTAAAATTTAATATTTTCAGCTTATAAGCAACATAAACTTTTTGTCTTATAATATAAGTTTAAATAATTCAAAAATATAATCCTTGTTCTTAAATATTATAATACCAAATTTTATTTAAATATCTTAAATGATAAAAAACTAGATCAGAGGTATATTTATAGTAATTATACAGGCAAATTTGCTTGTGAACCTCTACCACAAAGTAAAGGATATAAATATTGGATAACGTAATTATAAAAATTATATAAAAAGTTATAAATAGCTAGTAAGAAAACCATTAAAAGTCGATTTCAAATTTTCGGGTTCCACACAAAATTTTGGGTAAAATATTATGCAGTATGCCAATCATTTTGTGATCTTATTCGTATTCTAGAACATATTTAATATACGTATTGCTACAGTTCGTTCTAGATAAAAATATTTTTTTGCAAAATTGTTATAATTTATATATATCATCATAAAAAAAATATATGTGTGTTTAACAAAGATACTTGCATGTACAGGTGTACTACTGGTGTAACTTCACATAATACTGTAATATATATTAAAAATTTTATGCAGTAATGTTCTAGAATATTCCAATAACACAACAATGATGATCATATGGTACCAAAAATTTAGCCACATTTTGTATATGATCAACGATACAATTTAACTCTACCCTTAAAAAAGTGGTGTTAGTTAAACAAGGTTTCATAAAGCGAAAGAAACAAGGTAGCCAACAAAACTTACTTCATTATGGCGATAGTGACTCCAAACACAAAGTACAAAGCAAAGAAATCTATGATAGTGATTCTTTAAACATGCCTGTCCTAAAATAAAATAGCATTGGTTAAATGATATCAGATAAGAAAAAAGGTGAAATACAAAAAAAATACTTATATAGATCTTATGTTGTGTAACTGGTATGACATATAAACAATAACAATCTTTACCCGGCATAGGTGATATCACCTAGAGTGAATATTAGTTAAAATCTTAAAAAAATAATTAAAAAAATTAATTAAAAAAGAATTATTAAGAATAAATAAAAAAATTCATAAAAATAAAATAATAAAAAAAAATAAAATAAAATATTAAATAAAAAAAAAAAATTTAAATAAAAAAAAATTAAAATAAATAAAAAAATAAAAAAAGTACCATACAAGCGCGAAATAACGCTCCCCTGCGTGTTAATTAATTGACCTGCACGTTATTTTGAGTACGTGCATGTGCGTTATTTCGAAATAAGAACTGATTTTCAGAGCCAAATATTTTTAAAATAGCGCGCATGCAACTTGCATAGTGAGACCTAAAATATTGTTATATAATATTTATTTAAAAATTATAATGGTAGCAAAGTGATAATTCATCTAAGCGTATAAAAATTATAATAAAGTTATAAGTAATCAGGTGTATACGTACAGACATTTATAAGCAACTAGGTTATATGCACACAAAAATTCATAAGCGACTTATAAGAAATTTATAAGGGCTTATAATTTCTGATCAAATAGTCACTTTTATTTTTAATAATTATCGAATCTCACATAAATGATTGGCTCGAATTTATTTGATCTTATCACTCATATTAAATAACAAGATATTGCAAAATCGCCCATTACCAAAATCAAAAATTTATCGAAGTGGCAAAATATCCATTCAGTAAATGTTTGTTACTATATAGATAAGAACAGCTGTAAATACTAAATTTTTATGGCCCAGGTCAATGATGCAGTTGAATTGTCGCACTAATCAATTGCTGGTTATATTGGGTGCGTGTTAATTCGGGATGCGTATGGGCGCTAATTCGAGACACTATATGCTATTTTGGGTGTGCCCAGATTTCGAAATAACGCCCCGGCCCGTTATTTCATGCTTATACGGTAATAAGGTATAAATTAAAAAAGATTATTTTAAAAAAAGATCAAAAAAAATAAAAAAATATTTAAAAAAAAATTTTAATTAAAAAATCAAAATAAATAAAAAAATAAAAAAAATAAAAATAAAAAATATGTAATAAATAAAATAAACACAATAAAAATAAAAAATATTAAATAAAAAATGTAAAATATAAACATTACATTAACAGTTAAATAAAATATAACACGTACATATACAATATAGTGGGAATAAAAAATGTGTTTTTTTTACTTTATTTATTTATTTATTTATTTTTGTTTTTTTGAAAAATTGAAATACTGCTCATGTATGTACTCAATTTCAAAACAAAGGGGAGCATGATTAAAAATCCATCTGATTGGCTGTCGATCCTTATAGTAATGCCCTATATAAAAATACGATTGATCATATGAAAAGTCACAAACGAATCTGATTATATCAGATTAAATTTGCTAGAAGCAAGTAATATTGGAAAACAATATTTCTTTAAAATTTCGGTAACCGTTAATTATAAAAATTTATGACTTGCTATTTGCAAGTAAAAAAATTACATAATAAATAGCTAACGAAATTTTAAAGAAATATTGTTCTCCGACGTTACTTGCTTCTAGCAAATTTAATCTGATATAATCAGATTCGTTAGTGACTTTTCATATGATAGATCATATTTTTGTATGGGACGTTTACCCTAATCAGCCAATGAAAATTCAAAGACGGCAACCAATCAGATGGATTTTTAATCATGCTAAAAGGGGTAGACCAAATTTATACTAAAAATATGCAAATTAAACTCTTATATATAGAATTCGATATACAAATATGCAAATTAAAAATCTAACCTTTTTAATAATTTTTTAAAAGAATATGTAATATAAATCTTACTTCATTTAATTTGTCAATAATGGTAATGCATTCTTTGACCTAACCTTTTATATATATTTTGGTCCCATTTAAGTGACTATAATCAATATGTATAGTAAAATTTGGACTTTACTATATAACAACTATTGTTAATGAGAGTGTGACGACCTAGAGAAGTGGCCAGGTTGTCACCCCCCAAGCGGCAGGTCGACAGTTCAAATCCCACTGGCGACGATAACGAAAATTAGGCCTGTGTTATGGTAACTGTGGCTTAACATCGGTTGGGTGAAAAACCTGTAACCTTGGTTCCACCATCTTGAATGGAAGCTCTCGGGCGCAATAAGTGTTTGTTACACTGAAAAATCCAAGGAACCAGAAAAACAGAAACCCGTTTGGGAAGACCCGAGTAAGGAGGTAGATTAGGATCTCTGACGGTGCTACCATAAATATGGTCAGTGCTGGGATCCAAATGAACCTTACAAGGGCAAGGGACGTACCTCGTGATTCAAATATCGGACCGCGTGGTACCAAAAATCCAGGGGCATAAAACGACGAAATGGGACGAAGTTGCTCGACTGGTAATGGATGCCTGCGGGGTAAATTAGCCCTATGGCTGTTTGTGTAAGTTAATTGGTGGATTCGTATATTTAGATCAGAGGGTTTTGAATAGGCAATACCCGTAGCGGGTTGCAAGTATAGCAGCTAGTGTAGAACCTGCGGGCGGACTACTTAAATTAGATACCAAAAGTGCATGTGTGGCTAGTTGTACCCTCGTCTTTGTACACAACCATTAATTAATAAAGTGGCCCAATAAGCCGAGCAAGGCTACAGTCTAAACATAAAAAAAAACAACTATTGTTAATCATGAGGTAGCTTATTTCAAGTCAAAGATATTTTTGAGTTTTTTGATTGAAAAAGAGAGGATAACTTATTTTTAGCCTTTGTTGTCATTTTATTAAAATTGTCCAACTAAATTATTGGACAATTAGATATATGTCCAATTGACAATTTGAACATATCTAAAAATTTTACAATTTATTTGGATATTTTCCAATGCTTAAAGGTCCAAAAAATTATTTGACATTTGGATTATGTTCAAATATCCAAAAGTTCAATTGTCCATTTAAATTTTATTTGGATATTGTTCAATGACAACACTGCTACAAAGTGATTATTTTTTTAAATATTCTGAACTCTGTTAACTACTTGCCAAATCTAACATACTTTTTTTTAAACCAAAGTAATCTAAGCTTTGATTATATAAAGCTATCTCTAATTTAGCAATAGATTTGCTAAATTTTTGAACTATTAATATTTAAAAATTTAATTAATGACTTCTTGGAACCCACCTAATCAAATTTAATTAATTTTTTTTTGAATTCTACAGTATTTACAATTAAAAAGAAAAGGTTAATTGAATTTGGTCAGGTGAATGCCAAAATATCTTCAATCAAAATTTGAAACCAAATTTTGCTACTGCTTATATTTAATAGAAGTTTAGAATTTTACAAAATTTTTGATTGAAAATATCTTAGAACTCATTTAAATAAATTTGATCAATTTTTTTTTTTGAATTCTAGAGCATTTTACAATTAAAATAAAAAAAGATTTATTGAACTAAGCCAGGTGTGTAGCAAAATATCTTTGATCAAAATTTGAAACCAATTTTTGCTGCAGCTTATATTTGCTAGATATTTAGAATCTTACAAAATATTTAATTAACAATATCTTAAAACTTATTTGACCAAATTTGTTTAACTTTTTTTTGAATTTTACAGCTTTCTATAATTAAAATAAAAATAAATTAATCAAATTGGTCAGGTGAATGCCAAGATATCTTCAATTATTTGTATAAAAAATATAAAAATTAATGATCTACATGAGTATTGTATTATTAAAAATAGAGTATAGAAACATCAATTCTCTAATTATATTATATAATCATAGTTAATAAAGCAACCAATAACAGTTTTATTTGGCAAACAAAAGATCCAAAGAATTACAAGATGATCATTTTTACATAACAATTAAAAAAGCATCTAACATTAATTTATATACAAACCGAGTCTATTTGATGTATAAATAGTACTTATATATGACCTACATTTATTATTAAAAAGAAAATAAAATAAATTAAATAATATATTCTATTTCAATTTTAAAGATATACTTATATAGCATTCCTGGTTTTAGCAGACTGCATCACACAGTTATTCTAATATTAATTATAGAACTACTAGGTATTTTGGATCTATATAAGCTTTTTTATTAGGCCCAAATCTGGCCTGAGCCTGGCCCAAATTGTAACAGGCTCAAAAATATGAGACCAAACTAAGCCCAAACCTGAACTGGTCTGCAAATTCTGGGTTTAGCTCAGTCTATTCTGGACCCTAAATCAAAGTTATTAATCCTATTAAACAATTATAGAAAATTCAGGTCTTCATTAGGTAAAACTGAATAAGATTAGCAGAAAAAGTAAATAATTGGCACAAATAGAATCTAAAAAAACTTTTTTTAAAAAATTAAAAAATGGGACAGCAGATAATACAAAATGAAAAACCAACTTTGCTTTATATAAAGCTGATTTATTGAGTTAATTTTTCATTTTGTATTATATAAAATCTGAAAACTTAGCTCTATTAGTCAGATTTTTTTAATTTACTATAAATTAATAGAATTATATTCATATCTAAGGTTATACAAGGTTATTTTTTTATTTTGTGCAAGAAATCAAAAAATTGGATCAGCAGTAGAGTTTTAACCCAGGTTAGAAAATAGTGCTCTGGATGGGTTAGATATTTATCTGGGTCATAACTTTGGTCAACAGACTATGCAGACAATTATAAAGTTTTTTGAAGTTACAGCTTTTATTATAATTCCTGGAACACCTCTAAAAATTTGCCAAATGATTTTTTAGCTGATCTGGTTAAGTTATAGATTTCAAAAACAATAACAGATAAGATTTAATAACAAATATATTAAGGGTAGAGTTTACCCTATGTCGATCACTTGTAGATCACCCGTAAATCACGTGATGTAATTGGCTAGTTTCGCGTTGTCACCCGCAAAATTTATTTATCACCTGCAAAATTCATTAACTTTGTAAGTAAATTTTTAACATACCAACTTAGTTAATATGGGATTTTTTTTGATATTTTGATAAAACAAGTATTCAAAAGCAGGTTTAGTGATATTTTATAATGTTATATTTATTTTTATGCAACTCATCCGTAGTGATTGTGTTGTGTAATCTGATTTACATAGTAGAGTCATAATTAGTAATATAAAAATGATCTACATATACTCTACCCTTAATACATAATTTAATAAGATATCAGATAACTAATATATATTACAATAAGACTAAATATTGATATACATACTTGTTGTACTTGTAAGTTATAAAAGTTTTTAAAAAATTGTGTAAAATTCAATTCCTATTCTTTGGCAAGATCCATTTTCATTCAAATGAAGCCTTTATTCATTTCTAATTATTTTTTAATGAAAATTTGGTTTTAAAAAATTGTGTAAAATTTCTATTTCTATTTTTTGGCAAGATCCATTGAAGGTATTTATTCATTTCTAATTGTTTTTTATTTCTTGTCAAAAATGAAAATTTTTTTTTAAAAAATTAAACTAAATTTTGATTCCTATTCTTTGGCAAAATCCATTTTCATTCAAACAAAAGCATATTTATTTCTAATTATTTTTTGTTTCTTGTCAAAGATGAAAATTATATAAATAAATATAAACATATAAAATTTTTACTTGGATTTTGTCATCATAATTCTTCATGCATTCTTGATAAATATTGGTAACTTGGAATCCTAACACAAGATTCATTTTTAAACCAGTCGACAAATTCATGATCATATTTAACTTTTTTAATACAAGTAATATATTGTTATAAAAGTCTAATTTATATTCGATTCCTTTTTTCATTTCTTGTTAAGGTTTATTGGTTGACATGAACAGTTTTTTTCATAAATTTTTATACAAACTAAGCACACCAACGTACATACGTACGTATGTACAAAAAAAAAAATACTATGTCATGTTTTTTTTTATAATAAAACAGGCACATGCATTATAGCCCGTTTAACAAGGTTAGACAAACTAAGTTTCGGATCCGTACTGGTGAACTCATCCGGTTCAAAGCTCTAATTGTAACAGGCCAATTTTCAATTCGTAGTCCGTTAAGAAGTTGACCTGCACAGATCAGGCGATGAGTAATAGCTTTACTATTTATATCATAAATTATTTCTACCACTACCTATAAGTTATGTTAGTTAAATTGTGCAATATGGCGTTTTTGCCTATTTGAATTCTGACCAGTTTGACCCGATTTTCGACCCGTGACCCATACGGGTCATCAGACCCGGGCCAAGCCCTATCGACAATTACAGGAAATTAAGGTCACATCGGGTGACACAGCGGAGAAAAATAAATGGAAAAAATCGAATAATTGGCATAATTGGGATCTAAAAAAAAAAAGAAAGAAAGAAAAAAAAAAAAAATGGGTCGGCGGGTAATGCAAACCGAAAAATCAACTTTGTGTGGCCTAACCGATAATTAATAGGTTAGAATTACTGCATATTATTTTGCTAATAATTTTCGCATAATTGATTTTTTAAGCATGGCTCCAAATAAAAAGTCAATCATATTAATATATAAAAGTTATAAACAGTGCAATTTATGTAGATTTAGCATAATCATACATAAATATAAGTTTTGGTGCAGGATATGCGCGCTATTCAGGGTCTGTTCAAAAAATATCACATTTTTAGATTATGCAGATTAATACTTTTGTACAAGGTTGCACATAAAACTTAGATGATAAATTAACGTGCTAATCTAAACTATATATACATCTATCAATAAAAAGTTTTTTAGTAAAAAAGGGGACCAAATTTATTTTGTCGCATGCATAAATGATGGCTTATTGCAGAGAACACCATTTGTCAGTTAATTAATCAGCATGTGCAACAATTAATTATTCTCTTATTAATTTTTTTTTCTATTAGGGCGTTCCCAAGCATCATAATCAGCTAGTCAGGATGAATTTGGTAGCAATTTTTAACGGTTTAACGAATCAAATGTGTTTACTATTTCAATGAATAAATATTTGATGCGTCTGAAAGAACAAAGGTAGGGCATTCTCAAGCACCTTAATCGATGGGTCAGAAGTGTTAGGAAATAAATTTTACTTAACGGAAAATATTTTAAGCAGGTCAATTGTGTATATCATTATCCAAATTGATTCTTAGTTTAACATAAAACAGAACATAAGAGGACATAAAAAAAAAAAAAAAAAAAAAAAAAAAAAAAAAAAAAAAAAAAAAAAAAAAAAAAAAATTTATTTTGTAATTGATTGGTTTTTTTTTAATGAAAATTTTAAAAAATAGATGACGATATGTTAAACGAAGAATTAAATTGGTCTGCCCTAATGGATATCGCAGCTTGATACGTAAAAAAATTTTTTTTTTATTAGTAAAAAATATTAAGTGAATTTGTCATTCCAATTTACAACAATTTTACAGCAGACCGCCTTTTTTTTTTTTTTTTATCTCTGGTTTGGCAAAGTTTGCAATTAACCAAAAAGATCGCACCACTAACTTTGTCATGGATCCTCAATCTTGACGTTAACGAATTACTATTTTACACCCTATACTAAAAACTTTCATGAAAAATGAAAAATATATAAGGATGCCTAAAAAAAAAAATTGCTCAATTCAATTATTCCATCAATAAATTTTTTTTCATTTGGTACAGCTCTGAACTGATGTTTTTTGCGTACTTAACTGGTTTTATTATTATTTTTTTTATTAATTTTTGACGATGATATTTGATAACTAGAAAAATAATAAGAAACGCCCAAATATCTATTGATTATATTAAATAAGCATCGTAATCACATCAAGGGTAATGCTTGAGAAAACTTCAATTATGTCATTATTTACATATTCCTGTGATGTACTGTACATTAAACAAAATTGGGCATTTGGACACTTTGGATGAGCATTGTGAATTTTGTTCATTAGCATTATTTTATTATGTAGATCATTACTACTGCTGACAGAACACACCTCTTTCGTTTTCCTTACCTCATAAATGTGTAATCGGGTATGTAAAGAATGTGTAGTGGTATTTTTTTTAGTTACTTAGTTTAGTTGCTTTGTAACAGTTTCGTTAACAAATATAATAAACTATTGGACCATTAGACATTAGGGTGATAAACGGACTAAGTAATCAAAACTATGTCAGGTGTATTAGTAATTTTAATATGATCAGTTTTCATCAGTGGAATTAAAAATGATTGACTAAAATATCATTTTACTTCAATTACTTATAAAGAAAAGTGCAAAATTCTAAAAGATTCCTCTGAATATTGCGCTTCTTTTTCTAATTTCTTTCGAGTGAAATCTCTTCATAAGAACTATCTCTAAAGATTTTTCGCAAAAGCTCTAGTAAATTTTTTTGGTTGTACTTATTGTACGATTGTACGAATTTTTTTTTTACTGTAATAAATTTATATACAGTATTCTATTAGTTCAGAACACCTAAAATTTACATATTAACATAAAATATTCGAGCGTAACTTTGTTTTTTGACACCTTGTAGACATTTTGTGAAAATTTCCAAGCAATTCCTTGTCTTTTTAGTGAGTTGAATCGGTTTGAAATTTAATAAAGATATTAAAATTACTGTTATATCGATATGTATCAATAGCGATAATGATTATTTTACTTCGTGTAACATGAAAATCTGCAATATATTAAATTCTATAGTTACTTTACATAGTTTTGATTACGTAGTCCGTTTACCACCCTAATTAGACATGGTAACACTGCCTAATTAATGAAAGTTTTTAACCGAACAAGAACTTTTATCATTTCTATTAAAAAGAAATGGTCCAAGTTACGTTTATTAGTTGAAATTTTTTTATTGATGGACTATAAAAAATAATTGTTTAAGCACTTATGCTTTCAATATTATAGATCTTCAATATCGTAACCAACACCAACGGATTATTACCTTAGCTATTTATGCTAAAACCTTTGCCGCAAATAAAAGAGACAGGAAGCAATACTTCAAGAATGGCCAACACTTAGCATAATATTCTGGTCTTTATTTCTATGAAATTAATGCTTTCACATAATATAACAACTCAACATTAACAAAGGCCTAATTGAAATCCTCCGGACTAATGTTTTTCCATATTTAAATGAAAGGTTATAATTCTTTTTGAAAGCATTTTTCATTGGTTTATCATTATGATTTTTTTTTTTTATTTTATTAAAACTTTGTGAAAAAGCGAATCTTTTTAACGGTAACGATAGACAAATAGAATAAAGATATTCGTTCAAGTATCAATCGCAATCAATACGTATTTTTTTATTGTAATTCTTGAGTATAAACGCTTTCACAAGTTAATCACATTGAGAGATATATGAGAATACTTTAATTACGCTGTTATCGAGATCTCGTTAAATTTAAATTTTGCTAATGTTGTGATTAATACAATTACACGTCTTAATTATTTACATTTAATATTACTCATATAAGTATAGTATGTTTATGATTAAATAACCAATGATATCGAACGTTAACGTTTCACATGCAGCGCATGTGTATATTTTGTTTTTTTTTTTCTTTTTATTTTTTAATTAATGTTATTGAATGTACCTTTTTTATAGTGCCACGATGTTTTATAGAATGCGGCATACTTGTCAAATTCTCCCTAATTAGATTCACTCACTTGGCAACCACTTAGACTACAGTATTGTTCAAGCACTCAATCACTCGACACTTTAATGGCCATCCGATAAAAGGTATTCAATTTATAATTAAACGTCTAAAAGAAAGTAAATGGTCGATGAAGCTTTCCTTTGGTTCATTGCCCTTTGATTAATGGCTTATCGGGTATACTATTAGCCAGCTATATGCATTATTTACATTCATGCAATTATGGGGCGTTCTTAAACATCCAATGAATTGGATAAAAAATTTGATTGGCTGGTTTGATCAGACAGACCAGTCAGATGCGAATCCATGGGGATACATCTATGTACCCTACCCACCGCCCAAAAGGGAAATGATCGTTATTGTTTATAAAAATACCGCTACTTGGCGTTAGTGTTAAAGGTAAGGGTAGAGCTTTAGAAATGGAGATTACACACTGATCGGTCATGTAAATTCTGCGTGATGAACACTGATTGGATAAAAAGCGTGATTTCCCAGATCAGGCGGTGGTCCATGGGGCGCTGGGGTGTGCGGCGCACTATGTAAATCAAAATTATGTATGGTATCATAGTGAAGTCTATTATGACAGATTTTTAAGTGATTGTCGATTGATAAACTATAAACTAATATACGTAATGATCGATAAGTATTTTTATATATAAAACTTATATATAAAGCTAGGTCACACTTTTTTAGATGCACCGACTGCAATTTTTCTTTTCTGCCGGAAATTTCAATATAAATCGACTCTTTCTTATTACGACTATAAAGTAATAGAATCTTTTTTTTAAAAAATATTTATGGGAAAATTTTTTTTTTCTCAAAACGATTTTAATTTTATACTTTATTTGGTTTGCTGAGCGAATTTTTAAATGAATTGGTAAATTTTTCCTTTATTAAAATGCAAATTTCGTTCTATTGTTCAGTTCTTTAAAACTTGCTATTAATTTTCTCAAAATTTCATATTGGAATTATGTGCCGTTAAAGCTGTGCATCTAATTAAATCCAGAAACATGGGTATATATAGGTCAAATAAACAGCGATCTCACTTAAAAAATGCACGTTTTAAAAAACATCAAAAAAAAATGCAAGCGAATCGGCAAAAAACACCACTTCAAGAACTAAATTTACAGCAATTTGGGCCTGAAGTCGCCTCAAATATTTTCAATAATTTATTAAATTAAAATGTCATTTTTACATCAATATTAATTAATTATTTACATCAATATTAATTAATTATTTTTAACTGTATTAGCGTAGCATTAGTTGTAGCGGCATTGTAATTAATAAATTAATAGGTGATCATCATGGTTGCACAAAAACTTAAAAAAATCTTTGATAATAGATTTTTATATGATACCATACATAATTTTGTTTTACATAGTGCGCCGCACACCCCAATGGGGCGCCTTTTATCACGCTATTCATGCAACATAATCAAGTTACATGACCCTGAACCTAACCCAATCCTGAAGCCAAGAATTCCCAAGGTAATGAATTAACCAGTTGACAGAAGTCTCTCCCTAAATGCTCTAAGCCTAGTAACCCTATGGATGTACGTACCTTGCGCTCTAAACGCAAATATGTTATTTAACATTGCCACGTGAGATCAAGCTTGTGTTCATTACACAATATTATGTGAGACGATTGTCATTGAAATTTATATGCGAGTTTGAAATAAGAAATATGGCTTGAAAATATTTAATTAGTCATACCAATGTTTTGATGCTTCAAAAAATAGTATAAATTTCGAATTTTTATTCATTATTAAATGAACTAATATATTTAATATCCTTTAAAGCATAAACCGCATAATATAACCGATAATACATAATTATAATAGTTAAGTTTACCGCATAATATTGCGTAAAGTATGTTGTTATTAAGTAACTTTCGTTTAATTTGCTTTTAAGAACTGTTCTGAAAGACTTCGAACAGAAAATTAATCAACGCAAATTATGAACAAAGTCGAGAAAGCAATTGGAAATTCGAAAAAAGAGCTTTAATATTAAATTAATGATAAACGCTGCTTTTTATGCAACATGCATACATGATTATAAATTTTGGTTACACTTAAAATTGCATAATTTACTTTTGTCGCATGCATAATCAGTGGTTTATCGTAGCATAAAATATCGTGATCATATCTTGGTGTTAATTATAACCGGTAAAACCGTTAGGCTACCCGGATAAACCGAATTATAAAATTGATAAAAAAAAATTAATAATTAAGATATCCGGTTAACAAAATATAAATAGTACAACATAGGCTAAATATAATATTACCAATTCTTATTCAAATAAAATTAACTTAAATATTTATCTCAAAAGAATGTTCTTATAGGCATCTCCCGCGGGAGATATACAGTATATCTCACACGGGAAATGTATTTTCCAGCCAATAGCGAACCGCGATTTTCATGCAACGTAACACAGGAAGGTTCAAAACAAACGTCCGTTTTGTCAAAAATCGCTTATCTCTCAAAAATTTGCATAGGAAACCTTTTTTTTTTAAGCAAAAAAGTTTTCCCTGAGCGACCTTGTCATTAAAAACCACCAACATCATTCTTAACATAGACCCTAGCCCTAACATAAATGAGCACAAAAAATCTAAGCCCGTGGGCATGGTTTGCAATGGATATGCTCCATTGAAAAAAATTGCAAACCAATGGAGCCAATGGAACTAGTGTTTCGGGCGAAACCCGAATTTGCAGATCATTTGCAGATCAAATTGGGCGAAACTAGTTTCGGAGGGTTTCGGACTTATAGGGCGAAATTAAAATTCCTCTGGGCGAAATGTTTCGGATTTGGAAAATAATTTCGCCCGAAACACTAAATGGAACCAATGGAGTCGATGGAGCATTGGGATTAGATATTAGTTATTAACAAATACTATATATAAACTAATTGGCCTCCATTGGCTCCATTCGCAAAATATTCTCAATGGAGCAATGGCGTAATGCCAATGGAATTGTTCTCCATTCACCCCAATGGATAAATGTGCCAACCCTGCCCGTGGGAGATAACTATAATTTCCCTTCAAGATAAGTAATATATAATTCTGGATTTTTTTTTCACAATTTCCGATAAATTAAATAGATTGTGTCCACTACAAAATATTATTGAAAAGCCCGATGACAGATATTCCTTTGACAACATTCAAATAATGTAAAATCAGAAGTTTTTTAATTTTATCTCTACATTTCTGCTCAGGATAGAATGAACTTCAATTGGATATATAGATTTATAGATTAAAAATTTCTGTTAATAAAATATTATAAGCATTATAGTAATTCATTGTCCAAAGCATAACGGAAAAGTATTTTTATTTGAATATTTCATTGGTTAATTCTGTAATTTGATTGGCTGATAGTATGTTTATCCGTCAGGTACTATGTAAATACTGACGGAAAAAATTTCACATTATTTCCGCAACTATTTATTGAAGTAATACTAAATTATTTCCGCAAGTGTATACATCATACCTGTCAGATAAATTCGTTATCTAGCATGATATACGGACCATGGACACGATAATATAATTGCAACGCACGAAGTCTTCGGCCTATTATCCTGCCGGTACCCATGTATCCGTCAAATTATAACAAGAAAGTATCCGGATATAACTTAGGATATAACTGCTAATTCCTACCTCAATAAGATACAAAACCGGTTATTAGATTTTATTAAGGGTTATGACTTTTCGGGTAAAAAGTTAACCGGGTGCTACCACTACATGCGCATCATGCACTTGAAATTTAAAAATTAAAATTTGCGCATCACCAATAGTGATACATGAATTAAACGTTTGCACAAATTCATTACGCAAAAGTCCGAGTACGCAAATCAACATTTTGTGATACGTACGTACTTACTTAGATTTGAAAAGAAAAATACCACATTTATACAGTCACAGTTTGACATATAAAAGTCTAATATTTGGATCAAAATTACCGAATTAACTACATGCTAAACTTTTTTTATATTCATCCTCTAAGTAATTAGTATGTAAAGTTGCAAATGCTGAAATAAGTCAGTCTTTTAACTATTGCTTATTTCAATGACTTATTTGTTTTTCTCATTGGTAATTTTTCGTTCATTTTCTAGTTTACATGTCTACTTGCAGCAGCAATATCAAGAATGAAGAATCAAATTTTGTTAATACGGTCAATAATTATGACTGGTCATCAACTTCACTTGGTCCTATGGAATTGTGGGATACTTCTCTCAAAAACGTTGTGGTAATTTACTGTTCTATTTTATTTTAATTTTTTTTTTAAAAAAAAAAAAAAGAAAAAAAAAGCGTAAATTTTCAATAAAAAATAAATAAAAATCTATGCCAATTTCAGCAATTAAGCCTTCAATCTGTATTTCCAATCTGCATTTGTGCCGTTCCTGACTGGACGTTTATATATAATGAAGGTAAAATAATTTTGAAATTAACTTTATTTGATCTGCTTGATTATCTTTAAATAACCAACCATTCCTAATTGTTTCTATTAGCGTATCAGCCAGTATTAAAAACGAAACACCCATATGGTTAATTAAATAATTTTCATATCGTATATTTATAATAAACTTTGTAAATTTAACATTTTTTTTTAATATTAAACAGCACTAGGAAGAACGACTAAAGAAGTTTGGCCTGAAATATTCGAATTTATTGGTAAAGAATTAGAAAGGTAAGTTATATAATAGCTGAAAACTAAGCTTAGTTTAAGCTGAATAAATTTGAAATTGAGATTTGCTGAAGCTGAGTTTCGGTATCTCTTTTAAAAATATGAACCTTAACTAAAATCTACTTATACTCTTTTTATTAACAAATATAAATTTTAAAATTTAAATTAAAAAAATAGGTACAATTTTTTTAAGTTTTAGTCAATGTCTGTTTCATCATGATAATAATTCCAAAGAAATTTCACTTGTAATATTTAAATTTTTGAAATTGCAATATGTAGTGTAAGGGTGACTGGAAAGGGTATCATTAAAAATAATCAATTATTAGAATTACAACGTGATGGATATATAGAAGAGGCGTACTTTGACTATACAATGAATCCTGTTTTTAAATCTGATGGTGATGTTTGTGCTGTATATGCCGCGTTACAAGAAACTACTCACAATGTTTTAAATACTCGAAGATTAAAAATACTTGGAGAACTTGGTCGTCGAATTTCTGGTTAGTAAATCATATTATAAATATGCTGCTTTCATAAAATTATATTTGTGATATTTAATACATTATGTTAACTCGAGATTGTATTAACTAAATATTTTCCTGAAGAGGTTGAATCCTTAGAAAATGGCTGTCAAATTATTACAAAAGTATTGAGTGATAATATTGCTGATATTCCTTATGCATTAATCTACTTTGTCGAACATAAATTAAATGTTGCATCTGAATCTCTGAATGCTCGTCTAATTGCTACAACCTTTGATTATGACGATAAGCAAGGGTGGCATTTTCCTGATTATTTACCTGATACCCCAGAAATAATTGACTTGGCTAAAGACGCTGATAAGATTTACAACACATATCCCGAATTAAACCAAGAAACTACAACTTATCCTTTCTTAGAATGTGATTTTTGGCCACTGTTCCTTTTAATAAAGGAAAGTGATCATGTAAAAATTCGTTTAAAAGACGGATCTCAAGCTGTACTCTTATCGACAAAAATTTCACTTTGTGATGACCGTGTTTTATCGGCTATACTGATTTGTGGCATTAATCGACGTCGTGAACTTGATGAAAAATATATGGAATTTTTAAAAGTATGCAAGGTTTCTTCCCGTGATTACTTTTTATTTATTAAATTACTTAAATATATAACTTTGTTAGTTAATCGTAACTCATACGAATACATGTTTATTCAATGCAAGATCAATCGAAGAGGAAAGAAAACGGACCAAAACATTGGCTGATTTAAATCGCCAAAAAGTCTCATTTTTTCAAGGCATTAGCCATGAATTAAAAAGTATTGATTTATCATAAAGTATCATTACCTTTTTTTCAGAAATATTAATAGACTAAACCTTTTTTTCACCATGCCAGCACCGTTAACGTTAATGCTTTCACCACTTGATGATATAATTAATGCATGTCCACAAGAAAAGCCAATAATGTCTCATCTTCAAATAATACGACGTAATGCTCACCGATTGCTTAAACTTATTAATACTTTGTTGCAAGTAAGCTATATATATATATATATTTAATAATTAAATTCAAAAAATAATATTAAAGAATATTCGTTTCTTATACAGTTTTCAAATATGGAATCTGATAAATTAGATGCTCGTTATTGTGAAACCAATATAGCTGAATTTACTCGAGAATTGGTTTCTGATTTTAAAAACATGGCCGAAACATTAGGCTTGGATTATATTATTGATATTCCATGTTCCGATGAATTTAATCAAGTTATTGGTGATAAGATTTATTTGGATCATGATATGTACGAAACAATTGTATTTAATCTTTGTAAGCATTTCCTAAAAAAGTATTTTTTTTTGCAGTACCAAATTAAAAATGCAGAGTTTATTGTAAAAATAATTTTGATTTTTAAAGGTTCGAATGCACTAAAGCATACTTGGAATGGATGTATTACTATTCGTTTATATCCTGATTACAAAGATAAGAAAAAGAAGATAGTTCTTGAAGTGTCAGATACAGGTTAATAAATATTTCTTGCTGACTCATTAAGTTAAATGCTTTAACAATTTTAATTATAATTAACTATTCCTTTTTAATTTAGGAGTTGGAATCCCAGAATCAGCCCTTCCAAATTTATTTCAACGTTTTTATCGTATAGAATCTCAAAGTTCGCGTAGTCATGAAGGCACTGGAATAGGACTTGCTCTCGTCAAAGAGCTTATTACATGTCATGGTGGTGATATAACTGTAACTTCAGTGGTAAATAAAGGAACGACATTTAAGTGTTGGTTTCCAATAGGATGTGAACACTTACCAATAGATAAAATACAATTTAATGACGTTGAAAATCCAATAAGTCATGGTCGAGAATTATATATTAATCGGCAGCTTTATTTAGAAGAAAGTTCTCAATGGATAAAAAATAGTATATCTGAAGTTCAAAATGATATGACAAATAAATTAGCAATCGAAGATTTAAACATGGATATTGACAAAATGTTATCGGAAGATATCCCCTTTAATTTTCCTACAAGTGATTCCATTAATAATAAAAAATATCAAGTCTTACTTGTTGAAGATAATAATGATATGCGGTAATACTTTTTAAAATTATTATTTTTTTATATAAATAATCATTTCTCATTATTGACAATTGTCATCTATAGAGATTATCTGGCAGATCTTTTAAGAGAATATGATGTATATCGTGCTTGTAACGGTCAAGATGCTATACGAGTTTTAAACCAACTTAACAGATTACCTGATCTAATCCTTAGTGGTAAGTATTTAATTTATATTTAATATATATAATAATCATTATTTATTGATAATTTACACCGGGGTTATTGATAACCAGGGTGCTATATCTCACAATTTACTAAGTAATTAAGTTTAGGGGATTCTGAGTAAAAATATTCAGAATCAACGAAAACCTTATGCGTAACAAAATTTAGACCTTTATATCAAAATTTTTATTATACAATATAAACCCCTATTTTATCCTAAAACTGCATCAAAACCATAAATTGTAATAGGAAACGGTAAATTATAAATAGGATTAATCATTTTGTAACCATAGATTACAATGACCATAACTAAGATCAGATGTATCGTAACTACCAAAACAACCTTTTTTTATAAAATAAAACCTTGCGGTTAAAGGTTAGGTTATTGTTTAGTTATACCAAAATTAGCAAGGAATTTTTTTGGTTAGAACGAAGGAGATGGCTTAATAGTAAAATTTGGAGTTATTGACGGTTTTTTTAAAAAGAGCAATTTTGGTTTGATTTTGCGTTACACTTGATCTTAAGAGGTTAACAGTAACCATGGTTATAAATTTATTAACTCTATAAAATAGGGGTAGGATATCAATAACCCGGTAAAAACATGATTTATTCTTATTGATTATTACTATTTTTAATAGATATCATGATGCCAAATATGAATGGATACGAATTATTAGATGTATTAAGATCTAATGTAAAAACTCGATCGATTCCCGTAATATTATTATCTGCCAAGGCTGATGAAGATTCTAAGATCGAAGGTAGTTTAAAGATTATTGTTATTCTGTTTCTCTATCAATTTTTTTTTTAAATGTATTTTTAATTTTAGGTCTGAATAAAGGAGCAGATGATTATTTAACAAAACCATTTTCTTCTCGTGAACTAATTACTCGTATTCGTGCTAATATTAATCTTTCAATACTTCGTCGTAAAATATTATTTCGACAAAATAAACAAGAAGAGACAAAGCAATTATTATTTTCAATATCAAGTAAAATTCTCTCCGGATCAGATCTAAATGAAACTTTGTTAGATATTATTAAAGAAATCCATCATAAATTACCATGTGAAAGAATATTTATTATTTCAAACGACCAATCTGAATACAAGAATAATAAAATAGTTGCTTTATATGAAAGCTCGGAAAATATAACGACAATGACTAATCTATTCACTGAAATTAAAGACCAAAGTAAATCACAAACATTAACCAATTCGTCAGGAATAGATGTTTGTTTAGACGTATATTGTGATGATATTGGTAAAAATGTATCATTATTATCTGTAGAAATAGGGTTGAACGATGTTTGTTGGGGATGGATAAAATTACATAGATCTCCAAATACTATTTGGCTAGATTCTGAAATTGAATTATTACAACAAATATCAAATCAAATAAGTTTAATTATTATTCATGCAATGGTTTTAGAAGAAAATAATGAAAATGAGATTAAATTAAAAGCTGTTGAATTTGCAAACAAGACTAAGAGTCAAATTTTAGCAAATACTTCTCATGGTATATATTATTATCATCACATATTATATACAAAAATTTTCATTTTTCTAATTAGTTTTTTAATACTATTTCTTATCACAGAATTACGAACTCCATTAGGGGCAATTGTAGGCATTCTTTCTTCTTTTGAAAATACTGCCTTAACCACTGATCAAAAAGACATGATTAATATCATATCGTGCGCTTCTGATATAGTTTTATCAATAATAAATGATGTTCTTGATGCTGCAAGATTAGAAGCACGAAAAGTCACTCTAACAAATAGAACATTTAACTTATTAGAATTATTTGAGAGTACAATTGAGAAATATGAAAAAAGAGCGGGAGATAAAAAGATTGAATTAATTGTAAATTGTGAGGTAGATATGTTGCCGAGATATGTTAAGAGCGATCCTGATAGGTGATTAAACTTATGCATTTTATATAAGATGTGTAAAAAAAAATATACAGTATAAGTTATATAATTTTTTATTACTTATTTTGTCTCTTATTTTAAATAGGCTGAAACAAGTTTTATCACATTTATTATCAAATTCGTAAATGTTTATTTTCACTCGTTTTTTTACTCCTTTTTCATAACATATTGCATAATAATTCATTCTTAATCTCTTAGAGTTAAATATACCAATGATGGTAAAATCGTGCTAACAATTTCAATACATTCACAAGAGGACATTGATGAGGGTAAAGAAAAGCCAATTTGTGGTCAAGTTAAAAGAGGGTGTTTGTTGATTGAATTATATGATACTGGCATTGGGTAAGATACTTTTATTAATGTACCCTACATTACATTCTACATATTGGCATAAAAACCATCTAAGATATTTATTTATTTAATAATAATATAATAGCATGGATCCTGATTATATAGAATGTGCTTGGAAAAGCTATACACGTGGTGACATGTCAATAACTAAAACGCAAGACGGTACAGGACTTGGTCTTTCAATTTGTAAAAATCTAGTAGAAATAAATGGAGGGGAAATTGAAGTAGAAAGTGAGTTAGGGAAAGGAAGTAAATTTTGGTTTACATGGAATATCGAACTATTATCAATCACTTCTTCATTATTAAGTTCACAATTTGATCCAATGAGTTATGCATTACCTCAAACAATAAAACAAAAACGGATACTAATAATTCATCCAATTGAAGATGCAAGAAATGCAATGTTGAAATATCTTAAAAGGATCGAAAAAGTTGATGCATTTGATACTTTTGAAGAAGGTATAAGTGCAGCAAAAAAATATAAACATTTGAATAATCAATCTGCTTATGATATAGTATTTATAAGGCTTTATGAAAATAATGAAGAAATGGTCATGGAAACAATATCAGAATTAAAAGAGTTAGAAATGAATAGTAATGATTTAGTAGTAATCTTTATAGTGTCTCCAAATAATGATGAAATTGAATTGGCAGAGAAAATTATTGGAAAAGTTGGAGGTGCAGCTGCTGTTCTTTATACTCCAATTACATGGAAAAAGTTAAATAATATTTTTCTTAATCGAGGAGAAAATTATAGCTTACATAATACTGAAAACACGAATCAGGATATATATGAAGACATAACAGAAAGTGATTCTAAGATGAGCAAGTGTATTTTATGTGTGGTATTGTCTCGTTTTATTACATTTTGTTTGACTCACACTTATTTAATATAACTATATAATTAATCAGTTGTCTAACATTATTGTTATTTATAGGATGATAATTATATTAGTCGAGAGGTAATTACAAATTATATATTTAAGAATGTAGATATGCTTTTTTTTTTGATTAATTTTTTAACCTATTTTTAGAATACGTTGCTCCAAATTTCAAAACTTGGTTATTCAACAGTTTCTGCGACAAATGGTCTAGAAGCAATCAAATTGATTGATTCGAAATTTAGATTATTAAATGATACATACTCGAGTTCATTTTGCTCGAATATAGACCGGAAAAAGTTACACAAAATTTCATTAATATTAACAGAATGTAATTTAGTAAGTTTATTTGATGAATTCATTGTTTTATCTATCATAATTAAATATTCACAATTGATTATTACACATACATTTAGCCAATTATGTCAGGCTTTGATTTCTCACAAACAATTAGAGCAATGAAACCACCAATTTCGGAAATACCAATCGTTGCCCTAACGGATTTACCCATGGAAGAAATACGAAATAAGTGCGTCGAGTCAAGAATAGATGATTATCTCGCAAAACCTCTGAAAATTGAAGAACTTGAAAAAGTTCTAACTAAATGGATTGATGAAAATTAGCATTAATTACGATTAGCATGATATTAAAAATATTTTTCTAAGTTTTACAATAATATGCTTCACAATACAAAATTTGTTATCAATTTATGTCTTATATTAATTGTCCGAAGCGTGACAGAGGACTGTATGCTTATGCTCAAAACAATGCAATACCTTGCATATTTCTTATTTACTTTTAAGGCTTTTATCCAGTTGTAGTTTATATGATTAACAATGTTTAATTTAATAATAGCTGTAAAGGATTAATATATAGTTTCAAAAAAAAATTATGATTATTGCAGAAGTTGAATGTAAATTCAAGATGTGTAGATTATTTCAAATACTTTGATTATTGCTATATTTAGTCAAAACAACTTGAATAAGTGACCAACCAAAAGTGACCTGTTAGACGAAATAGTACCAATAAAAAATTAGTAAGCAGCGAATAGATTATTTAAAATATTTGGTTAATAAACGATCATTATATTTATGTAAATCAATTTGGATAAGGAGCGACTCAAGAAATAACTCATTGTTTAAATCAGCAAAATAAAAAGGAAGTAATGAGGTGAATAGAT
Organism: Gigaspora rosea; assembly: GCA_003550325.1. Lineage (NCBI taxonomy): Eukaryota > Fungi > Glomeromycota > Glomeromycetes > Diversisporales > Gigasporaceae > Gigaspora > Gigaspora rosea. The sequence goes on along the minus strand of QKWP01000140.1, from coordinate 383,825 downwards.
TACAGTATTTCGGTTAATAAATGATCTATTCCAGTTAAATCAACTGAATAAAAAAGACTTAAGAAGTGACCATCAATTTAACGAGCGGTAAATAGATCATTGCAAATACTTTATATTATATTCACCAGAATATAAAAAATCCAGATTAATCATAACGATAAAAGAATGTTATACTCACCGATCAAATCAACTTTTAACTTGAATAAAGGATTTAATCCCTATAAGAAAAGTGGTTCGGATTGTGGTTAAAGATGCCTGACGAAATTATTTTTGCGATGACGAATGGTTTCGTCATGGTTTCGTCATGACGAAACCTTGACGATTGACGAAACCCTCGAAGAATGACGAAACCTATGACGAAAATTGACGAAACCTATGACGAATTTGCGAAACCTATGACGAATTGACGAAACCCTTGACGAAACCTCTAACTATTGTTGAAACATTGGCAACCGATTCAACCAGTAATTAAACAACAGGCTTCTATATAATTATCTTGGATACATCAAACCTTAAATTGTTTCAAAAGAATGTTATTTCATCATTGGCTTTTTTCTTTAGCAATTTATTTTGGGTTGATCCGGAATAGTCAAAATTTGTGCACGTTTATTTTCGTCGATTCCGGATCAACCCGACATAAATTCTGAAAACCATTGTTTAGATCGACCTTGGTGCACTAATTAAAATGACAAGAACGAAATTTTACATATAATGAACACCAATCTATCGTTGTAGTCTCCAACACTAACACCCTAACCCTAAACTTCTATCTTTACGCGCTTTGTTTATTTACAAAATTTAATTTTCTTTTTTGATTTGTTATTGGATAACGAGAATGTAATGGATATCTTAATATGTATATATTGTTATCCAACCTATATTGATTCTCTATCGCTGCTATGTTCTGAAAAACCGTTTTTTAGCTCTTATCGCTATTGACCGCGACTTTTCCTATGGAATTGCCTAAAAGGTTAATTAGGTTATATTCTTTTGTTGGTGATACTATATTATACCCTTTTGCGGGTTATTAAAACACTTTAATTTTTATAAACGCGGTAATTAACTCTATCTTATATGAATATAACTCATCAGGTTTCGTCATAGGTTTCGTCAATGACGAATGATTTGTTTCGTCAGGCATCTTTAGTTGTGGTACGGGTTGACATGGTACGCACAGGAACGTTTTACGGAATGGCACGGACATTATGGCAAAGGGTGGCACGTAATATCACGTCATATGAAATGATGCATTCAGATGACACGTTATGTGTATGTTACACACGTGTTGGCTCGTTTGGTGGGGAGCGAAAGATCAGTAAATGATTTTTTTTTAAAAAAAAAAAAAGAGCAAAAGGTTCCCTGCGTGTCTTAACAAAAATTTACATCATATGCAGTTAGCTTGTTAATCTTATATTGATTATTTATGTAAATTTATGTTTTAATAGTTAGTTAATCCACATAGTTGTCGCGGTGGCACGCGAATTTACTTTCATTACCCGTTCCAAATCCCGTGCCGATTCGACTAGAAACCCGGCCCATTTGCGGTCCAATTGGCACGAGCATACGGTCCTATACGGTCACGGAATCCGTACCTACACGGATCTTGACCCGTGCCTATCTGACGCCAGCCCGTGCCGACCCGGTCAATTTCTTATAGGGAATGAGAATTTTTTTTTGATGTATTTTTTTTTATACTGTAGTTTGGTTAGAATTAAATAGTAATGCTTATATAAAAGAGTATAAATTGATTTTAGTAGGTTCGTATTTTTCTTCAGTCATAGCACTAATCACTTAAATAATAAGCTAAACGAAAGTGATTCATTATAACAAATATAACATGAATTTGTAAAATATACTTGAAATTTACCATTTATATATATCAAGCATATAAAGATTTTATTATAAACCTCTTTCAGAATATTTCAAATATCTTGTTATATATATAATAAGATTTTTGTATATTGTGAAATACAGCATATTCTTGTCACTCCTAACTTCTAGCTCTGTCTAAATTAGCTGGTATTTAATATAAATATGCTCTTGTAGTATTATTGTACCTTTTGCATATATCATTATACTACCAACCTAGTATTTTATTAATTCCATTTTTGGGTTATTACATATTTCTTATATATAAGCCAACTTTCTATATATTAGATATTCTGGTTTTTGCTAATGCTAGTAGTATTTCTTATCTGGTTATACTAATCCTTTACAATAGATCTTATTATGTTTCACTACTTCTATCACTACTTCAGTTTTATTACTTTCCAACTAATACAGTATATAGATAAGATTATCTAGATAATATTTTTAATTAATCTCTAATTTAAAAATTATATAAGCACTTTTTAAGGTAGCTGAGGACCTGAACATTCTCTCGTAGAAATATATGAGGAAAATCATATGTAGCTGTGAGACTATCAAACATTAGTGCAACAACCGTACCTGGGCACTAGTGGAGTCAGTGTTGGCTCCTGGACTGGACTGGTCCAGTCCAGTTCCAGTACTTACTGGAACTGGACCTAAATAATAAATATATATACAAATCAAAATAAATTAAATTTATAAAATTTTATAACTATATTTACATATTGTGTAAGATTTGTCTAACTATACAATATATTAATTTGCATTTATTACTTAAATAGATTCAAATAATCTGCATGTATGTAACATAGATCATTTACTATAGCCTGTAGAGTAATTAATAAGTAGTTACTACAATTCATTGAAAACAATTAATTAATATTAAAAGTAGTTTGCTGGTTTTTAAATTTATTATCATATTTTCTACAATGAATCTTTAGTTAGTGTATGCTTCTGCAAATAAGGACAATTTTGTATACAAAAATCTTGAGTAGCTTATTTTTGGTTATAATCAATTTGTGGTTAATCGCAATAGTTGTTACATAGTAAAGTCTAAATTCTACTATGTAAATTGATTATTAGAGTTCAAGTAAACATGTTTGAGAGAATAAGCTATACATATCCTAAAAGTTTCATCTAAATAGGAATACTTTTTATTATTTGACTTTTAATTTTTACATTCAACAAATATAATTTGTTAATAAAATTATAGTCTCTTTGTTGAACATAAAAATTAAAATCCAATCAATAAAAAGTTTTTTTTAATTTTGTTGCAAATTTCAGAGTATGGTGAGTCAGTAGAAAAGGGACAAATTTATTAAATAAATTTGTTCCTTTTTTATTGACTTCTTCCATATATTTATTTTGACCTTCTGAATAAGTTTATCTAAGTAACCTTAATTGATTTTCTTAGTAAAGTTTGTACTTTACTATGTAGCAACTTATATTAATCATGGGTAGCTTATTTTAGAATCAAAGATGTGTTTGAGTTTTTTGACTAAAAGAGGGGTAGTATATTTTTAGAGATGGCTTATTTTTAGCAATATACAGTACTTTAATTAATTATAGTGCTTGTGTGTGATCTTAAACACTTTAATCTTAATCTTTTATATATATTCCCATGATATTAAAATTCCCAACAGGTACTAGTAGTACAAGTTTTTTGGTAGTAATTTTTCTAGAATAAGGTAAAAATGGATCTTAGTGATACATTACTATTTAGCAATTAGCATATATGTACATATATATAACAAATTATAACCTATAGCCAATAAAAAATTTTTTAGACAAATCACATAAAAACTGGACTGGACTGGAACTGGACCTAATTTCAATAGAACAGCCCAGTCCAGTCCAGTTTTTAAAACTGGACTTAGGACTGTACTCAACACTACCTACAGAGTTCACTTTGCTTACCCTGTAGTCACTCGCTACGGCTGTCACCTCCATTCTACTCCTATTTCCTAAACCAATCCTAATACTAACCCTGACCCTAACCCTAACTCTAACCCTAACCGTAACTCTAAAGCTAATTTTCTATCAAAAATCAAACACAAAACCTAATGTATGGTATGACCAATAAGTCAAATACAACACGAAAAAAAACTGACACCTATGATGAATGTATCCAGTAACACGTCAAAAAGCGTAATGATAGCGACCTATCCTGAACCTGAAAGAATATGTATTGCACAAACGCGCAACTAAAAGCAAAAAAAAAAAGAAATGAATGCTTAGCTGTACAGTTGAGAAACCCAATTCCAAAGGTAATGACCAGTGACAAACTGGACAATACTCAAGACAAAAATACCTCAGTAGCATACTATTAATGAAAGAGATTTTAAACTGGCGATACTAAAGACAAAAAAGCCAGATAACGTACCAAAAGAATATGGTAGAAAGAGCACCAAAGTGGACGACACCAACGATGGAAGAAGGAGAACGATGCCAAACTAAACAACAAAAGAAGAGTAATTAGCGACAAAAAGAAGTACCTATCAAAGCCAAATAAGAAGCAAGAAACTAAACTACTACCATTGAAAACAAAAACCACATCACAGGAATCCAAATTAGACAGTACCAATGACGAAAAGGAAAGTGCTGAACTGAAAGACACCAACGACGAAGAACTGAACAGCACCAACGACGAGAGCACAACAATAAGATAAATGAAAGTCTGAAACTAAAAAAAGAAAAAATAAATATTAGTATGTACTAAAATAATAAAAAAATGAAATAAAAAAATGAATCACTTATCTTTATACCTACTCTGTGTAACCAGAGATCATCACCACCAGTTATTTAAGGTAAATATCTTTATTATTAATACAGTAAATATAATATTGGAATTACTATGATTTCTATTATTAGTTACTATTAATAATTCTGTTATGGAACTTACTAACTATTCCTTTACTATAGTGTACAGCTAAGATTAAGTTAGCTTGCATTAAAATTTTTATAATTTCTACCATAAGTTACTATAAAAAACATTGTTACAAAACTTGCTATTTGTTGACCACAGTAAGGAATTACCCGCTATTCTGGTTACTTGCGATTTCAGTGACTATAGTTTGTTGTTAAAAGCAAATTGGTTGCATTGGAAATATCGTAATTTTACTATAAGTTACAGTAAAGAATTTAGATATAAAATTTTTGCTAATGCAGTACGCATGACATTGGGATTAGGCAATACAAAGTCAATTTTTTGTTTTGCATAACTCACCGACCCAATTTTTCAAAAAAATTTTTTTAAATTTCAATTGTGCAAATCTATTTAATCTTTCTTTGATATTGCCATAGTAACCTTAATTTTCTTGAATTATCCAATAGAACTGAACTCTATTACTACCATTATGTGGGTAAAATTGAGATATTTCACGATAGATCTTTCATGATTTTCTGGAATGTGTTAGTTTCGAAATTATAATTTCTGCTATAAAAAATCACATTACAAAACCTTCTTGCTAACCTAATTTTTTTTAAAAAATGGTTTAAAAAATTTTAATTGTGCCAATTATTCCGTTTTTGCTATTTAATTTTTTTTTTCAGAGTCACTGATGGCAGCTTTAATTTTTTCAAATTACCTAATAGATCTGAAAAAAATCTAAAATTTTCTGATTCTATGTTATGCAAACCAGAAAATTAACTTTGCATGGCTTTAGATTTGAACATGAGTATATAATTTACAATAGATTAAAAAAAAATAATAATAATAATAAAAAAATCCAACTCTCTGACTGAAATTTTGGAATTTTATATTATGCAAAACAAAAAATTAACTTTGTGTGGCCTAATCATAATTATTATTATAAGTTCCATTAAATGTTCTGTTACAGAACTTACCCACTACTATATTACTACAATGTGTAGTTAAAATTGAAAAGTTCGCAACAGAATTTTTCTAATTTTCTGGCATAAGTTGCTATAAAAACATTCTGTTTAAGAACTTGCTAGCACAGTAAATATAAAAGTTAAAGATAAGTTAGTATCGGAATTATAATTCTACTGCAAAAAATCATATTACAAAACTTACCTGCTGACCTAAGTTTACAAAAAAAATCTTTTTTTAAAAATTTTAATTGTGCCAATTATTCTATTTTTGCTATAATTTTTTTTCTAGTATCACCGATGGCAACCTTAATTTTCTCAAATTACCCGATAGACCTGAAAAAAGATCTGATTCCATGTTTGCAACTAAAAAATTAACTTTGTGTGGCTTTAAATATGAATAAGCATATTAATTTCAATAGATTAAAAAAAAATAAAAAAAATCTGACCCACCAATTGAAATTTCGAAACACCATTTTATACAAAATAAAAATTTAATTTTGCGTGACCTTATTATAATTATTATTATAAGTTACTATTAAAAATTCTTTACAGAACTTACTGCTGCTCTATTAGATTATACAGTTAATTTTTCATTTTGTATAACCTGATGTTTCAAAATTACAGAAGGCAGGTCAGAATTTTCTTTTTTTAAAAAAAAAAATTTCATGGCATAAATTAATTCATGTTCACATCTAAAGTCATACAAAGTTAATTCTTCGGTTTGCATAACATGAAATCAGAAAATTTTGGTTCTTTTTATCGGATTATTGGGAGAATTCCAGAAAATTAAGGTTATCATCGAGAGAAAAAAATTAAATGGCAAATTGGAATAAAAAATATTTTTTTGGAAAAATTAGGTTGGCCTTACTACAACATGTAGTTAAAATTGAGATAGTTTATGATAAAATTTTTCTGATTTTCTAAAGGTTAAAGATGAATTATATCGGAATTATAATTCCTATTGTAAAAAATTACACAACAAAAACTTACCTGCTAACCCAATTTTACAAAAAAAAACTTATTTTTTAAATTTTAATTGTGCCAATTATTTCGGTTTTGCTATTTAATTTTTTTTCTTCAGTATCATCGATGACAGCCATAATTTTCTCAAATTACCTGATAGATCTGAAAAAAAATCCAAAATTTTTTGATTCTATGTTATACAAACTAAAAAATTAACCTTGCGTGGCTTTAGATGTTAACATGAGCATATTAATTTACAATAGATTTAAAAAAGAAATAAAACAACTATTTTCTGATTTTATCAGGAATTACTATTAAGAATTTTCATATAACTTGCTCATTATTGTAATAATTACAATATGTGGCTAAGGGAGTTAGTTCGCATTGAAATCATTATATTATAGCTTTATCATGAGTTACTGGTATAAAACCTTACCATTCTGGTGATACACAGTGTAACTCACTACATATGTTATTAACAATATCCATATCTCAGTTAATTTAATTTCAAAGATATAAAATGCGCATAACCAACGGAAGCAATTTTTTAAATCTGAAAGATGCAAAATGTACGCAAAAATTGATTTTTCAAAAAAATAATAAAAAGGCAACTGGTTATTAATAGTAATAGACAAATTACAACATAATTTACAGATTCGTCTTAGCTAATCACCATATTTAAACTTTTCATAGCTTGATTTTAGCTAAATCGATCAAAGTTTTTCTCACACTCTGGTTACACTTTCTGAAGATAACCAATCAACAATGTTTAAATGGGACAAATGTTGTAATTATTACAAATTTAATGAATTATATATACTTCTCACAGTCTGTACGTTTTCTGATTAATATCATAACTATTAAAAATTTAATAGACAGATCGAAAGTTTTTCTCACAATCTGGTTACACGTTTTTTGAAGATGACCAACCAAAAATGTTTAAATGAACAAACTCTGAATTAGAAGGTTCAGACTGATATTACATTTTCTAAAGATAATCAATTAAAACATTTAAATGGGGAACAAATATTGTAATTATTGAATCGGCATAGACAGATCAAACATTTTCTGAAGATGACCAATCAAAAATGTTTAAATGGACAAACTCTGAATTAGAAGGTTCAAATAAGATAAACTATATATATATATAAGTACACTTTTTGATTTAATTAGTAGTCTACAGTTAAAGAAAAAATTTTATAGTAAAGAACAGTGTTATATGACAAGTTACCTTATATAGTAGTAGAATGCTGTGTGCTTCAATTCTTAAGAAAAAATCTATAGTAAATAATTGAAAAATACTTATATGGAGCAAGAAGCCTATACTCAACATGTTTCAATTTTTAAATCACTATAATTTTTTGTGCAAGAGGTTTTTTAAAAACTGACCAGTAACTTTGTAGAGCAATATTCGTTTTATAAATTTGAAAATATTTTTTTGAAAAACTTTCTCTATAAAAAGTTGATGCTTTTAAAGATTACTATTGTTTTATATATAATTACTATATGTTTCATTTTAACTAACTTTAAAGTACTATACCTTTTTATAAAGGCAACATTTTAAAAATCTGATCAGTAACTTTGTTTATTATAATAAGCTCTTGAAATTTGCCAAATACTTTTAAAAATAATATCTCTACAAAAAGTTGATGCATTTTAAAGTTATACTATTTTATTGTCTATTATAAGGTTTATTATTTTTTATTTAAAAACAATTTACTAATTAATTATTTAACTAGCTTTTTTAATAACTGTATAATATTTCTAGTTGTTGTTAGTATTATTATTGCTAGTATAATTGTTGGTTGGTATTGTTATTGGTTTTATATTTAATTTTATTATTAGTTGGTATTGCAATTGTTGTTATTGTGTTTTTATATTTTGTAAATAACAATATAATATTATAGAAAGTAGTATAATTGCTATTATTTATTAAGTTTACCTTTACTAGTGCATTGCTATATTTGGGTTTTTCATATTGCTATTTAATTAGTAGTATTTTATTTTTTTTATAGTATTATTTTACTATTGGTTGCCTTATTTGTTAATATCTTTTAATTTTCTTGAAATGTTGTTTTATTAATAGCATTTAATATTATTTCACTTTTTTTTTTATAAATAGTAGTATAAAATTTGAAATCATATTCACCGATTTGATTTTTAGGTTCATATTTTTAATATAATTTTAAAAAAAGATCACCAATTTTGATATAATCTGATCTCAAAATTAAAGTCAAATTAACTGATGCACATTATTTTATTATATACTTCTTACATCCAACTAATCATTCGTGGGTCAACCAATCCTTCAAACTATAGATATATACTATATAGCTAGAATCTATTGTTAAAAGAATCTTTAAGACTAACTTAGTATTTAAAACTTACATATTTTTATTATAATACTTTTTAGAGTTTAAAATGTCAACTACGAGTACATTACCTTGACATCGCACAGTTTAGATTTCCAGGACAGGTTTTGTCATGTTTCAATCAGTGAACACATTTATTTAAATTGTTTTGCTTGAATACTGTAATAACAAATAGTATTATGGTATTTAACTGTATATACTATTCTTTTTTTTTTAGAACGATAGTTTGAATGAACATAAAAAAGTAGTCACAAACATAATACAGTAGTTAGAACAGAACTAGAACAGAATATATTAGAATGTAGCACAGTAGTTAAAACTGAACATAGCATAGTAGTAGGGTATTGACTTGACAAAAAAACTGTTGATCGATAATTGATCAAAAAAATTTTTTTTAATTGATCAAACATCAATTATATATACTTGATCGAGTATGATCGAACAAGAATATAATTTATAACCTCGAGTATATATAATCGATCAATCATTAGACCAATCATTAATCGATTATATTATATTTATCAAATCAAATAATACGATCTTATATAATTACATCACTCTTAGAGGTTATATATAGTTACCTAGATAATCCATGTTAAATATATCAACTAGTTTATAATATTATCCAGGTAACCTAAATTATAGTACTTTTTAAATTACTAGATAGTTTCTAGTAAATTTAAAAAATTCACCATGTTGAACAGCAAATTTAAATGCCACTTAAACTGCCATGAACTGCTATTTAATGCTATCATATAACTTGACAGATATTCATGTCCATGAAAATATTGAATAGCAGTTCGGGTGGCAGTTGAGTGGCATTCAAATTGTGCCATTCAACATTGGAGTGCATGGTATACTATGCAAATCATAATTATACATTACTGTGACTTTTTATACTACCCCAAAAATTATCGGTTTTTCGATAAAGAAAATCAGTTCCCTATAGCATTTATGTATTGCCATATCCAGATTTTTAGTGTACTTTATGGTTACTTTGAAGTACCAAAAGTACTATAAAGTTCTTAATATTCAAAGTACAGATAAAGATTCACAGTACCAATTAAGGTACTTCGCAGTAATTTAATAGTTATCTTATAATACTTTAAAGTACCTAAATTCGAAGCATAGTCATGTTTAATATAACGAAGTAAAATTACACGTGTGAAATTTTTCATAACACAAGATTAATTAACCTTTATTATTCGGCACTTTTTGATGGACATGTTAATATCTTTGAATATAATAAAATTGATCCTACAAAGATTGGACACTTGGTTTAAGAAGTATTTTTTCTTAGTAGCGGCATTAATAGGATAGAGACTTCCCAATACTTTCTTAAGTTTGGCTTCTTTTTTTCATATTTCTATTTATTTTAGAATTAACCGTTGTTTTATCTTATATACAATGTAACTAATACCAATTGCACCAAGAGCATCTATAGTTTGGATTTAAGTATGAGTGGAAGGATATTAAGTTAATAGTTGCTGTTTTCATAAATTCTGGGACACAGTAAAAAAATTTGCCGATGATAATTCGACCAAATTCGATAAGTTATTTATTGATTTCGATGAATAAGAATCAGATATGTAATTTATTAAGATCAGGTAACTAATATATATTACAATACTACAATAAGACTAAATATCGTAAGTCGTAAAATTTTAATTCCTATTCTTTGGTGCTCAAACGAAGCCTTTATTCATTTCTAATTACCTTTTGATGAAAATTTGCTTTTAAAAAATTGAATTAAATTTCAATTCCTATTCTTTGGCAAGATCCATTTTTGTTCAAATGATGCCGTTAAAAAATTGAATTAAATTTCAATTCCTATTCTTTGGCAAGATTCGTTTTCGTTCAAATGGAGTCTTCATTTATTTCTAATTATTTTTCGTTTCTTGTCGAAAATGAAAAATTAGTTTTTAAAAACTTATATAAAACTTCAATTCCTATTCTTTGACAGGATCCATATTCGTTCAAACAAAGGTATTTATCCATTCTTAACTATTTTTCATTTCTTGTTGAAGACGAAAAATTCGTTTTTAAAAAATTAACTAAATTTCAATAGTCATTAAAGTCAACGTACTCGATATAGTGATATGTTTCATAATCTACTTAATAATACAGGTATATTGAGAAAATATAAAAGCACTTACTTTCTCCTTTAACAAAGAGTGATTAATGACGGGTCGAATTCATAGAGAGTTCAATTATAGATTATCTAATTAGTTCAATTAACAAATGGCAAGTGGATGTCACAAGCCAATAAACAAAATAAAAAAACGTGATGTAATCTGCATTTGGTATAAACAGATTTTATAACGCTTTCATATCATTACGTGATACATCCTAATATGCAAACCAGAAAAAACTGCTCGTATAAATAAATAACTTGAAATGCTTCCTGGTATAGAAAAATAAATTGGCTTTTATTTAATTTGATTACGTTATAATTAATATAAACTAAAATATGATTACATTTTAGAAAGGTAACTATTGTGCATAAATTGTTATCTTTCTGATATATATAATCAAAAAACATTTAGTTGATCAAATATATATTCATTTGATTGATTAGCACTATTAATCATTAATTGACTTATTGTTGCTCAAGCCCCTTAATTGGTGCTCAATTATTGAACTAATCAATCAATGATTGAGCATAACATAGTCGAGTCAATACACTACATAGTAGTTAGATTCTGAACTTAGCACAGTACCAGTAGTTAGAAATGGACTTAGCACAAATAGTTTGAACTGAATATAGCAAGACAATTTGAATTAAGACGTAGCACAGTAGTTTAAACTGGAATATAACATAGTATATAGTTTGAAATAGACGTAATAAATATATCGTAGGTTCTAGTTCATATTAAAGTTTACCCAATTTCTTATGGTTGTTTATTATATAATTGACTTTGATAACTTATCATAGCAAACTTTGTTTATTAAATATATATAAACCGTAAACTCTCGAAATAATACCCATGCCTGTATTTTAAGACTTTTAATATGTAACACACATATTCTACAAGTAGGCACTATAAATATACTGTATTAAATATGATCTGGAGTTGTCAACTGGTTTGAAAAAAAGCACAAGATTTTATTAATATTTGTCGATAAAGTCTTAATAATTATAATTTTTCAATACATAAAATTGTTTGAGAACTCAACCTACTGAAGACCTATTAGCACCCAAATGTTTAGCAATTACTCTAACTGAAAAGCTTTCTAAGCTCTTTTCAAATATGTTTTGAAAATATCATTAAAAATCTTGATTTATTGTAACTAGTAAATACTGCTGTACTGTAATACTATTGTAATACGACATATCTTAAATCATATGCTTTAAATTTTATTGGTGTCAACCAGCTACACATATTGCATATCATGAAACTATATTTTTTGGGTGCGTCAAAATAAACAAAAAAAAGTCAAATAGTAGTATAAAATCAGAGTTAATACATGGTCAATTTGAGTCATTTATAAGTAGTGCTTATTTTTTTTAAATTTTAAAGCCAAATAACTTTTGATCTACTGGTCCAGTTTAAATGATTTTACTACCAAAATGTTCATCTCTTTGAGACAATTCCAACAAGCCCAAAATTATTAAAATCCAATTACAGAAACACAAGAAAATGTACTATCAAATAGGTAATGCACCTTTAGAGTTGGACAATTGGTTAGAAAAGTGCAGTAAATTACGTAATTAGGGTTTATATAGGTCCTGACCCCTAGTGATAGGACTATTGACAACCAAATTTTATAATATTTAAAAAAAACTCAAAAATGTCTTTGAATTGAAAATAAGATACTCCACAATCGACATAAGTTACTATATAGTAAAGTTTAAATTTTACTAAATTTTACTAAGCAAATTGATTAATATCACTTAAGTAAACTTATTCAGCATGTTAAAATATACTTATCACAAAATTTTAAGTATTTATTAATTGACTTTTGATTTTTACATTTGACAAAAAAATTAAAATTTTTTAAAAAATATATTCGACAAACATAAAAATTATAAGTCAATTAATAAAAAGTTCTTTAATACTTATAAAAATTTTGTGATAAGTGTATTTTGACCTGCTAAATAAAGTTTACTTAAGTGATTTTAATCAATTTGCTTAGTAAAATTTAGACTTTACTATGTAGCAACTTTAGTCGATTGTAGAGTAAATATATTTTTTTAAAAAATTTTAATTTTTCTGTCAAATGTAAAAATCAAAAGTCAATTAATAAAAATACTTTAATACTTATAAAAATATTGTGTTAGGTGTATTTTGACCTGCTGAATAAGTTTACTTAAGTGATTTTAATCGATTTGCTTAGTAAAATTTAGACTTTACTATGTAGCAACTATCTGCAATTAACTAAAAATTAATTTTACTTCAATATTATTGGCTATTTATACTATATATATATAGGGCATAATAGGTGGCAGACTCTTCTTGAAAATTATGTGATTTACTGCACTTCTTTTAGATCTAGGTCTTCAATTGTCCAACCCTAAAGGTGTGTTACCTATTTGATAGCACATTTTCTCATATTCCTGTAATTGGATTTAATAATTATGAACTTATTGGAATCATTTTAAAGAGACAAACATTTTGGTAGTAAAATTATTTAAAATAGACCAGTAAATCAAAAGTTATTTAGCTTTAAGTTTAAAAAAATAAGTACTACTTATGAACTCAAATCGGCCCATATGAGATTAAATTGTAGTATAATTAGTATTAGGGTTAGATATTAGTATAAGTTTGTAGTATTAGATAGTATAAAATAGTTCATATTATTTAGATTATTATAAAATAAAATATATATAAATAAAGTGTGTAATTTTATAAAAATACTCTCTATAGAGACTCTATATATAAATAACCAATCAAAAGTGAGCACGTGACTATAGAAACATTGCTTATTATTGACTAATTAAAATTAGATACAAACTTTCTAACATTATTAATAAAAAACACAAAAGAAATTTTACTAACCCTAAATATAATTGGCTGCTATATATAGAGTCTCCATAGAGACATGTCTCTATATACAATTTTTTTAGAATAAATATAAAATAAATGTAAAATAAATATAAAATATATAAAGAAATTTAATTTTTACTAGTATTAAAGTCTTCAAATATATAATTTTTATTAAATTATACAATACAAACTACTATAACTAAATATTCTATAAATTGGTTAATTAATAGTTAAAGTAGATAAACTTTAATAAATATTATACAAACTTATATTATAAAAATAGATTTTAATTTACTCTAGATAAAAATAGAATTTCTTAAATAAATATATAAATATATATATATAATTAATTGTTTTTACCATTTTATTAGTCAATTTAAATTTGTGTAACCAATAATTTATTCATAATTAAAATTAGTAATTATCTTATTTTTTTATTTAGTGCTGGATTAATTTAGTTAAAAAGTGCTTATATATATTTTTTTTAACTTAACAACCATGCTCTACTTTATTAGCAGTTTACGTAAAAATTACATGAACTCAAAGCGATCTATAATATAGGCTAATACCCGGCTTACTCCACTCAGTGTTAGGTACAGTCCTAAGTCCAGTTTTAAAAACTGGACTGGACTGTTCCACTGGAACTAGCTCCAGTTCCAGTCCAGTCCAATTTCACATGATTTGTCTAAAAAATTTTTATTGCTATAGGCTTTATATAATTTGTACACATATATATGCTGATTGCTGAATAGCAATATATAACTATGATCCCAAAAATTCAAAATTTAATAGTTTAGCTTTACAAAAGCCTTCTATTTTTATCTTATTCCAGAAATTTACTGCTAGAAAGCTTGTACTACTAGTACCTGTTAGGAACTTTAACTTATATGGGTCTACAAATCTATAGGCATTAACAAAACTACAAATTTTATTTATATTTTTATATAACTTATTACGTATTAATAGTATCATAGGAATATATATATAATATTAAGATTAAAGATATCTTGAGATTGTGCACAAGCACTAAGATTAATTAAAGTAATCTTTATAGTGATTTTACTAAAGATTCATGGTGTAAAATATGATAATGAATTTAGTTAACTGGCAAACTACTTTTATATTAATTAATTGTTTTCATTAATCACAGTAACTACTCAATTAATCACTCTGCCTACTTATCTAAGTAACTGTATATTACATAAAAAAGTTTATTTGGATTGACCAGTTTTCATATTATAAATTATTTATTAATTAAAACTAAAACTTGTATAAATACAAAATTTAGATATTAACTATTGCAATTCCAATTTAGTTAAATACTTAATTATACTAAANAATTTAGATATTAACTATTGCAATTCCAATTTAGTTAAATACTTAATTATACTAAATATTATTTATTAATTAAAACTAAAACTTGTATAAATACAATTTAGATATTAACAATCACAATACCAATTTAGTTAAAGAAAATAACTAATAATCACCACAGGTAATTATCACCTGTGATCTACAATGCATAAAAAAATAAACAAAACAAACAACTCTTATTAAATAAAAATCAAATCTCTTTAATATTAGGGTAAGGGTGAGAACTGGGATGGGGCAGGGGGCATAGTTTATACCAAAATTTAGCGAGAAATTTTTTTTTTGTATAAAAAAAAGTAGTTTCATAGACAAAATTTTAGATTAGTAGCAATTTTAGCAATTTTTTAAAAAATTTTTTGTTTTTGTTACACAAAAATTGATCTACATATTACACCTGATCCTGAATTTTAATTGGTAAATTGACTACAGGTGATAATCACCTGTGGTGTAAATTAGCAATTTCCTTAGTTAAATACTTAATTATACTAAATAAGAAAAATAAACTTATATAAAAGCAAAATTTAAGTACTAAACAATTACAATACTAATTTAGTTAGATGTCTAATTATATTAAAAAAAGTTAATATATTGATATTTTAAATTGTTTATAAGATCAAAACTTGTATAGTAGCAAAATTTAGATGTTATTTAATTAATAAATACAAGTTAATATATTTGTATAGTTAGACAAATCTAATACAATATATAATTATAGTTATAGAAATTTTATAAATATAATTTATTTTTATTCGTATATACATATTTATTATTTAGGTCCAGTTCCAGTAAGTACTGGAACTGGACTGGACTGGTCCAGTCCAGTAGAGGTCCACTGGACCAGTCCAGTCCAGGGGCCAACACTGGTGACACTGGTGATTTGGTTCATAATATAAGGGAATTATTATTGGGTTAGTGAGCTTATGTGACCCTTCCTTGCACATAAGTGTCGTAACCAACCTTAACTAAGTTAAGTTCTTTTTATAACTTAAAGGACTAATGAGGCTTAAGCAGAACTCATCTTATTGTATAAGTCTTAATTTTGTAGATCCATCTTTTGCCCATCTTCTCTTGACGATCTCTAAGCCCGTAGTAATGTTCAAAAGTTCCAGAGGTTGATCGTTATGCAGCCACGATCTAGTGATCATCAGATCCCAATTTTCAGAAATGTCATTTTTAGCCTGTGACATTCGCCCACGCTTATTTTATGTGTACCATGCATAAATATCTAACTTAACATCAGATTTCATTTTTGTACAGTACCTATTTTAGCATTCAGCCCATCGGTACCAGGTTATATCCATGACTTACTGCTTACTGTAGAGTATCCTAACCAAGTTTTGTTTGATATGTGACTTCCATGCAGAGAACCTTTAATGCCTCTTTCGGCGAATCTGCATCGTTCACTATACAGCATTGTTGTATCATCTCTTTCTCACTTTATTCTTATAAACTATATTCATATTTCGATGATGACTTATTGATATTCGATTTTTACCTTTTTTTTTTTTTACTTTAGACCGACATGAACCTGAATATACCCTGGATATTCGCAATATCGTAGACTTATCAATGCGGGCCTTTTGCACCAGTCTGTGGTAACTTGACACTTAACCCAGCAGTGCCTTACACTACCGCATGTGATGAGGGTTCTCAGTAAAGAATTTTATGCCAACCTGGCCACTCGCTTTCTGAAAAATTTTAAAGTTTAACGAATATCAATATCATCTCTCTCTTTTTCTGTATTTATAGGGATTATCACTTGAAATACCCACTTGATACATTCAAATAAAGGTGAACGGTATCTATTACCTTCACTCATATTATAGAACTACGCCGGGGTATAGTTTTTTTTTTAAATCTGTGTATCAAATTGCTGTATTTTCATGAATAGATGGTTGTAACCTATCATATATTTGTTGAATTTTCATATTGTAATTTGGACAGTAACTTAGATGTCTCCTCAAAAGAAACAAGTTCACCATTTGAAATTTCCTCTATGATAATACCAAACGAATAAATATCAGATGCTTTAATATAATGATGTTTGGCCCAAACTTCTGGCGCAATGTATAGTAAAATATCAAAAATCTATCCGATTTTAATTAGTTGATATCAAAAATCTTAAATCTGTAATATACGTGCTTTTAAGACTATTAGGAAGTATATTTCTACTATGTAAATCATGATGAATAAGGTCATGCGAATGAATTATCTGAAGATCTGATGCAATACATAGTAGTAGGTTTAATTGGTCTTTCCAATCCATTTGTACTATAGTTTGTAATTTTTGGCGTACAGATCCTTCAGAAGCATATTCAGGTAGCATAATATAAGTTGCAAATCCACTTTTACCAATTTTTTTAATTTTATATTTAGGATCTTGTAAGTGAGAACGATGCGATGGCCATGGTAAGGGTGACAATCTGCCTTAGTAGACTTCAAATAATATATAAATTCTTTATGCTTATCAATTTTGGCTCCTATTTTTCATCAATACATGGTTCCTTTTCAAGGATTTTTGAGAAAAGTTTATATTTTTCTTCAAATAATAGGTTTCTCTTCGATATCTTAGTGTAAACTTGTTGAGTGGTTCAATATCAAGCAATTTGTTATATTAATAATTGTATCGATCCACTGTTATGGGTTTAGGCCGAAATTCCTTAATAGAACTATCGGGTTTCTTATTATTAAGAAGTTCATATCTCACAGTCACCACCAAATGTTACGGGGTGAATTGTATCCTTTTAATAAGGTTTATACGAAATATATGTTTTTATTATATGAGGCAACTCGCCAGAGGCGTGACACTGGTGATTTGGTTCATAATATAAGATAATTATTATTGGGTTAGTGAGCTTATGTGCCCTTCCTCGCACATAAGTGTCATAACCAACCTTAACTAAGTTACGTTCTTTTTATAACTTAAAGGACTAATGAGGCTTAAGCAGAACTCACCTTGTTGTTTAATGTCTTAATTTTGTAGATCATCTTTTGCCCATCTTCTCTTGACGATCTCTAAGCCCGTAGAGATGGTCAAAAGTTCCAGAGGTTGATCATTACGCAGCCACGATCTAGTGATCATTGGATCCTGATTTTCAGAAATGTCATTTTTAGCCTGTGACAATATATACAGTCGCCTCTCTCTAATCTGAACCTCTCTAAACTGAACACTATTAAACTCTCTCTAAACTGAACAAAATCTTCTAGAACATTTGTAAATTTTATTATAAAGTTCGGACAAGCCATATATAAGTTTTTGAAAATTGAACTTTTCTAAATTTTTACATAGTAAAAAAAAGCAGTCCCGGCAGTTTGGATTAGAGAGAGTTAACTGTATAATAAAAAACATAATAAAACGCAGATTTAACCCTAACCTGATCTACAAAACGAATTTTACTATTTCGCAACTCAGGTTTCACCCTGTTCTATTATAATTATATTCAAGGTAAGTTATCTCAACCTTGAACACCAAATGCTGAATTATAAACTAATCGAATACTGAATTATTGTAGTAACCCATAATAAATAAAGATAACTGATTCAACAACAATCTTATACTATACTACAAATAACATGCTCTGTAATAGAATTTTAATAGCTACTCATAAAGAGAATTATACTAATATAACTTTAACTATGTATTACATATCCACTAATGATGCCTGAAAAAATTATTTTTGTAATGATGAAAGGCCTTGTCATAGTTTCGTCATGACGAAAATCCTGCCAATTGACGAAACCCCTGATGATTGATGAAATCTATGACGAATTGACAAAACATAAACTGAATTGATGAAACCTATGACAAACTGACGAAACCCTTGAAACGATTGATAAAACATTGGCAACTGATTCAGCCAGTAATTAAACAACAAGCTTCTATATAATGATCTTTAGATACACTAAACCTTAAATTGTTTCAAAAGAATGTTATCATTATAAGGTCTTATTGGCTTTTTTTCTTTTGCATGTGTTCAAATTTATGTCAGATTGATCTGGAATAATCATTCACATCAGATTGATCCAGAATAGTCAAAATTTGTGCATGTGTTAGTTTTCGTCGATTCTGGATTCGTGCGAAAGAAGGAAGAGAAGCCAAAATACTTGAAAACCAATATCTAAATTACTTGGTGCACTAATTAATATTGACGGGAACGAATTTTTACATATAATGAGCACCAATCTATCTTTGTAATCTCCAACACTAATACTTAACCCTAAACTTCTATCTTTATGCACTTTGTTTATATAAAAATTTAATTTTCTTTTTTGATTTGTTATTTGTAAATAATTAAAATAACGATGGATAACAATAATGTAATGGCTATCTTAATATGTATATATTGTTATCACCTATATTGGTTCTCTATCGCAGTTATTTAATTATGCATTATTGCCTGTTCCGTTAAAATATCGTTTGTTTTAGCTCTTATCATTATCGTTATTAAATCACTTCTTAATCTTTATAAATGCGGTAATTAAGGCCGCTAACATCACCCCCTCAGTTGAAGCCTCCACCCTACCCCCGAAAAATGAACAGCCAATCAAAACTCTGGATGACTCTTGCCAGTCACCTGATTTACATCAACTAATAAAATTGCCCACCTTTGTTCATTTTAATATGTTCTTTCATATATTCATTTCATTTTACTCCCTCCCCCCTCCCGAGAATCTTGAAAAAGTGATGTTAACCAAAGAATCAACTTCAAACAGCCTAACTCTATCTTGTATGAATATAACTCATCAAGTTTCGTCATAGGTTTCGTCATTTCGTCATAGGTTTCGTCAATTTGTCATAGGCTTCGTTAATTTGTCATAGGTTTCATCAATTATCAGGGGTTTCGTCAATCGTCAATTTGTCAATCAGGAATTACCTGACGAATGGTTTCGTCATTCATCAATGACAAATATTTCATCATTCGTCAAGCATCATTAATTCCCACAATAACAATTAAATTTCTCACAATATACATCAGTGGTAATACCGACTCAAACAGATACCAATCAAATATACATAATTATTAAATTAAACTTCAACATACATAAACATTTTCCTTAATTAATTCACCCAAATTACTTTCTAACTAACTTAAATAAATAAATATCTACTGCCAACATAACACATCGCAATCACATGATTATGAAGAAAACAAAAAAAAAATCGAATTAAAAACAGAATAAACCAAAATAAGACAACGACTTTGAGAAAAATATTTTCGCAATTACTAACATCTTATTCTATTCACATAGATAAATAATAAAACCGACCATCAAACCTACTACAAGTTACACACCAAATATAATAACCATACTATAACCAAATACAAAATTCAATTAGATAGAAATAGAAATGCTAAAGTTAAAAAACTCCCAGCACATGGGCATGCGCATAACTTGTTACTTAAAATAGTAATCGACACAACTGATCATATTAAGTTTTCCAATTCAGATTATGACAAATCAAAAATGGCAAAGTGCAATGGAATTTTTTTATTCTCATTATAAGACGCAAGACGTACAGTATATCTACTAAATGCAGTCATATCAAATGATATAGTCGCTATACTAATATCAAATATTCTCTTTAAAAGGTTAAATTCATATACACACTCATGCCACCAAGCAAACGATTAAATACTCAAAGTACATCGCATAAATGTTCTCACAGTTTGTAATTTTACGATTTAAAAGTATACAACGTTTTCTCATCACATGAACAAAATGATTTGTAAAAATGTACAGACACTCATAACGGAGATAATTTTATAACAATAGGATAATATAGTAATTTACGAAATATTGAGAGCTTTTCTTTTATTTTTGACAATGTTTTCAAACTAATTTAATATAAATATGAAGAAACAGCTTATTTCAAAAGCACTTACTATTAAAATCATTATAAACTAAATAAATCAAAATAAGAAATCTATGAGAAGTGAAAAATGGATTAAATCCTAAATTTTTATTTAACATTTATAATTAAGATTTTACATTGATAAACTCACGATAAGCGAGATTACAGAAGATTAGTATTGTAGCTATTAAGGTGGGAGAGCGTATACGTTTTACCAATTTAACTCTAATAGTTACTAGGAGATAGGTTTCTGATTTACTCGAATAAAGGTCTCTTCAGCACTACACTAGCTTACTTCCTTTATTTTTCTTTAAGTAAAATCGAAGGAAATTTCTCTACTTGTATTCTATTGTATAGTATTTAGTGTTGGATTCTATTGTATTGGATCGTGGTCTATATCTTTATTAAAGTCAAATTCATTCGTTTATATACATTTGAATTTAATATACAACACGCTAATGTGTTGTTTGGCACGTTAACGTGTTGTTTAACTAGGGATTGGAACCGTTTAACCGTTTAAAAATTGCTCTATAGTTCCGGGCAGAATTATGTTGGTCGTGGGTCGGAGTTATTTTAATGCCGGCCAAATTAAATGGTTAAACGGTTAAACGATTAAACGATTAAGAAAAATTTTAGGCGGTTCCAATCCTTATGTTTAACACGCTACGTGAAAGTACAACTAAGCCTAGCACGTTGACGTGCTATTGAGAATGTTTATAATCCGCGCCCCTTAACACGCATACGTGCTAACTAGGGCTGTTAATCGGTCCGGTCCGGACCGACGGTCCTTCAGTCCGTTGTTACGATCGGTTGGGAGAGCTTGATGAAATTGTGCCGGTTTAGTTTGATCGTGAACAAAAGTAAGTGGTTTAAAACAATAAACTAACACACATAGTTTCGGGTATAAGGTTTATCTTTATTAAAATAAATCAATACATCGGAATATCAATAATACTAAAACTATATACAATCGTTAACTACTCTACTACTGTCTCCTTCTAAGCAGAACCCCTGCTCTCCTACGCAGAAACTAAACCTTTATATACTTTTAACAAGTCATGCGCCTGCCCATGCGCTGGGAGTTTAGTTATCCATATTTTTTTTTTATATTGTTGTCATTCTAAAATGCGAATAGTTAATTTAATTTTTGATTCCTATTTTATTGTGTTGTAATTCTTTTTCGTTTTAGTGTAATAATGAAATTTGATCTTCCAATAGTTTTTGCTAGAATTTTGGTTTAATATTAAGTGATTGGGTTCTGATTAATTTTGAAATTCGTGATGTAATGTTAAGTGTTAATAAAAGAATCACGATTATGGGTATGAATAGGTTCTTTATATTTGGTTTTTTCAGTTTTGTTTTTCTGGTCTAAGTAACTTGTTAAGTGTAGAGTTTCAATTCCTTCATCCATTTATCCGATAAGCTATATCTAGTGTTACAACCAATGGGAGAGCTTATAGGAGTTTAGCTTCGATCGTGAACAAATAGTGGTTAAGGTTAAATGGTTTAAATCAAAAAACTTACACACATAATTACAGGTTATAGGTTTCCCTTTATTAGAAAAATTTATATGTCAGATTATTCAATAATACTAAATACTATCCACAATTATTAACAATCGTTTTAATAATCTTTCTTTCCTTCACAGACTGAAGCTACATCCTTATCTATCTTTAATTCCTGTGGGTTTTTTAATCCCTCGCTTGGAGCTTAGGGATCGGAACCACCTAAAATTTTTCTAATCGTTTAATTGTTTAACTGTTAACCGTTTAATTTGGCCGGCATTAAAACATAATTTTGCCCGGAACTATAGAGCAATTTTTAAACGGTTAAACAGTTTCAATCTCTATTGGAGCTTAATCTCTCGATTAGAGTTTAATCACCCACTTGGAGCTTCAATTCGTGATTGGAGCTTTAATCATTCGATTGGAGTTTTAATCACTCACTTGAAACTTCAATCTCTCGATTGAAGCTTTAATCACCTAACTGCGTCACAAACTATATCAAAATAAGAAATTCAAAAAAAAAAATGAAACAAAAAAAATTGAACCTAACACTGGATATCTGTTTTTTTAATTCGGATATCTGAGTTAGATGGTATTGTTTTACATATCGAATAACAATGAGTAATAGTATGCTTAAGGTTAATTATATTAATCTGAATTTGGGCTAAGTGGCTGATTCAGAGTCGATGCAAAGTAGGATGGTATGGGTTTATACCAGGAACGAAGTACAAAGTACGTAGTGTATGGTTTACAGGCATTTAAAATGCTGTGTCTCTTTTGTATCTGATTGGTTAATCTATCATTGTGACTTCTGACGTATTTCTATATTTGTACATACTCTATGGGGCTTTGATCTACTGTATCGCAAAAAAAAAAAACAGAAACTTATGCAAAACTGGTTTAACCTGTAACTCGCTGAAAATCCACTTTTCGTTCCTGGTTTTGCGTTACAACGTCACGCAGTTACTTATGCTAAATTGGGATAAATCAGGTTTTAAGGTTAGATTGGGTTATTGATTATTGGTGAGAATTACGAAATTGGTTTGAGTAAAATGAATTATGCCCTTTTTATTTACTCAAGCATTGTATTTATACATTGTGAATATAAAAAGTTCAAGACCACTATCTTAAGCTTCGAACTATTTTGGTCCCAGACCAGGATCTATGGTTCCAAATCATTGTTCGTGACCCAGAACTTAGATTTGGGGTCCGAAACTACTACCTATCTTATAAAAAGAAACACTTTGTTCAGGGCAAAATATCCTAACTATGTACGGGGCAGAATTACACAAAAGAAAAATAACAATTAAAAAAGTTTACAACACTGGATGTTTATGGATTGGAACTCTACTTTCGGTAATTTCATAGTGTTAATGTTCATGAGGCGTGCATGTTTTAAAATATCA
>QKWP01000140.1:311966-358787 GCA_003550325.1 Gigaspora rosea | reverse complement strand
TTAAACAAGATTAAACCACGTTTAATGTATAATGAGAACGGGCTGCTGTTAATGTTAATAAAATAGAGAAATTTATTAATGACAGCAATGGCGTGATCAGTTGATTTACAATTGCACTGTATTTGTGCGAAATAACGCCTATGGGCATTATTTTGGAACACAAGTTTGAAACAGGCTAATGATTAATTTAGCCGAGAATTTTTAATGATAAAAATTATAATTTGCATTCGACTAAAATTAACTATTAGCTTGCCTCAAACTCGTGATCCAAATGAAAATATAGTATATTGTTCAAATCTGAAATAATTGTAATCTTCTCAATCTGCAAGTAATGAATGTACCATTATTGTCAAATTATGGATTATCAGTTGTTTCAATATCGGTACACATTGATAAGGATTTATGTATAATATGGATCATCTGGATTTAAAGATTACAACGCCAAAATATCGCATACTAAATTTGGATTTATTTTGAAAATCAAATTTGCATACTTTCTATTAAGCATATTACGGATAATTAATTATTGTTGAAACTTAATGAAAAAAATTATTGTTGTATTGTGATGTTAAGATAGTAATACTAGTAAATTTAAACCATTTTCATCATACTGAATGGCATAATTCTAATAACATTCAAACTACGATTGGAAATAACCCGATACTAGTAGTATACTTTATGTTTTATATTTTTTTTATTAAATATATTAAATTTATAAATTTTTAAGTGTTTGACAGACATGTAAATGCTAACAATATTTTATTAATAAATATTTTTTTTCTATACAAGTAACATCTAATCGTTTTGTTGATTTACTTTAATTTTTTCATATATTAAGACAATTCTTGTCTTGAATCAGTACAAGATTGAACATTTGGCATGCCCAATTATGATTATATTATTCAATCAAATTATCGAATCTTAAGTGGTTAAAAGTATCAAAATATTTTTTTAACTGATTTAAACTATAATGTTCATATTTACGAAGTTATTTAAATGAGTTATTTTGCTATATTAATATACTATATTATTTTCTAATCCATAATTTATGTATAACTAAAATTATCAAACGTATTAATATCATATAAGCAAATATTATTAATTTGAAAAGCTTATTGTAATTCTTTATACTGACAAACAATTTCACCGTTATAGCAAAAAAGTATTATTGATCATCGGTCCGTCCGGTCTAGCTCTATTCGGTCCTATTTCGGTCCTGGACCGCGTCCGGTCCAGTTTTTTAAAAGACCGGGCGGTCTTTTAACCGGGACGGACCGGACGGACCGATTAACAGCCCTAGTGCTAACACGCATACGTGTTATGAAGATTTTACAAAAAAGGGCTGATTATATGTCAATCATCAAGTTTACACGAATTTTGAGTAACATTTAACGAATCACAAAAATATGAAATGAAAGTTATCTATACTAAAAGAAGTTCTATTTACAAATGGGGGGGGTAAACTAATCGGGAAATTCGAATCTTCAAACGTCACAATTTCGAATTGTGACAGTATGGTAAGGACAACCAGAATTATCCAGCAGGTACTATATAAACACTGACGGAAAAAATTTTACATTATTTCCGCAAATCTTAATCAATTTTAAATAAAATTTGCGGAAGTAATATAAAATTCTTTCCGTAAGTGTATACGTCATACCCGCCAGATAAACTAGTTATCTGGCATGATATACGGATCATGGACTTCGACAGTATAATAGCAACGCACGGGGTCTTCGGCCACGTGCTTTTGCTATTATCCTGTTGATACCCATGTATCCGTCAACCATTTCTGTCCATCGTAATTAACATCAAATTAAGTAATTTATGTTCATTCTAGCTTTTTAGGGTAGTCAAAATGCGATGCTTTACATCTATTATGGTATCACAAGCCTATCCACACTAATTACGTATTAATTCTCGCACACAAATATGAAACAAGCAATGCAATTCATTTTTACAGTAATTATTTTTTCTTTCTTTTAAAAAGGATAAACACGAATTACTATTCATTTTCTAATACTGACTAGATCTACTAATGAATTTCACTTTATCCTGAAACATGAGATTCTCTCCATAGTCATGAGTCTCGATTTATATCTTACTATCACATGATCAATCTAATTTTTTCGACATCCATTATTCATACAGCCCACATCACATAGAATTAGGGATGGCTTTATTGTCACCTGCGTGATGAGTTAAATGGAGTGTAAAATACCTATTTTAAAATCCTACTATTTTGCCATCTATACTAATACTATTATATTTGATTCTAAAGACTATTTACTCTAATCTATTATGAAATAGATGAATTAAAAAAAATATTATAAAAAATCTATAGAAGACTATATGGGGAAGGACCTCCATTTGGGATTCCGAATGTCTGCACTAAATAAATTCTGATGGCATTTTCTATGTAACAACATATTCATGATCTGATTAAACCATTTAAATACGTTGTCACTTTACCGGAATATATAGTTACAATTCTTGGATAAACTTTTGTTGGAAAATTGCCTGGAAAATTTATCGGTTAATTTCTACTAGATTCCAGTATATATCCGATAACATTTCTTAAAAAACTCTGTGCTAGATTACAAAATATGTTGTTTATTCATAAAAACGGTAAATTTTATTTCAAATACACATTTCTAGCCTTGGTAGCCATGGCATTATATGTATTATTTTATATAGTGTCAAAAACATATTTGAAATTTGATGCTCCAGACATAAATAATGATTTACAAGAAAATAATGTAAAAACTGGGCAAATTGGCAAGGCAAATGCTTGTTTCGTGATTTTATCTGAAAATTCTAGATTAGAAGGGGTTAGAAGCACCATGAGACAGATTGAGGACAGGTTTAATCATAAATATAATTATCCATATGTATTTTTAAATGATGTACCTTTTTCACAAGAATTTATAAATTTCACAAAGGCTATGACTAAGGCAAAAACTGAGTATGGTAAGTAGTTATAATCAAAATTATGTTATTAATTGTTTTTGCACGATTATTGCGATTTTAAACATAGAGATTGAGAGGATTAATTGCTTGGTGGCATGGTGTGATATTATTCTTCATATACACCGATCTTTTAAAAAAGGTCCATAAATACGTAACATATCGGCATTTGGTCAGATCTAGAACAAAAAATTTTAAATCTGGCCAAATGATCTGCAACTTGAACAGAATTGTGGACGATGCAGATCGCTTATATGAAAATTTTTAAATATTTTAAGTAAATTTTTAATATTTTATTATTCGCCATAGGATTGGTTCCAAAAGAACATTGGAGTTTTCCAAATCATATTGATATAGAACTTGTCAATAAAAATATGCAAGAAATGGCAAATAATGGGATTCCATTCGGTAGTAGTTTGTCTTATCGTCATATGTGCAGGTAAACATTATATAATTGTATCAATATTTTTCACAACTAATTTAGAATTTTTGACCAGAACACTAAATTAATTCTTAACTTATGATGGCATTTATTTAGATTTTATTCCGGATTTTTCTATCAGCATGAGTTGATGAAAAATTTTGATTATTACTGGCGTATTGAACCTGTTGTTGAATATTATTGTGATATTGATTTTGACCCATTTATTTATATGAAAGAGAATGATATTAAATATGGTATTATATTGGTTTATATTCATTAGCATCATCCTATATAATGATTCATTAAGCTAATCGTTTGCATATAATTTATGAACTTTGATTTGCCAAAAGGTTTCACTCTTGTGCCACATGAATGGTTAAGCACTATACCTACACTTTGGAGTACTGTCAAAGAATTTATGAGAATGTATCCAAGTTCAATTGAAAATGATAGTTTAATTGAATTTATAACTGATGATAAAGGTGATTATAATACGTAAGTTTATTAGCTACATGTAAAAAAAATTTTATCTATATTTAAATGTTATATAAAATAAACTCAACAATTTATTACTAAATGTTAGGTGCCAATTTCAATCAAATTTCGAAATTGCTGATCTAAATTTATGAAGAAGCGAAGCATATACAAAATTCTTTAATTTTCTTGACAAAAAAGGTGGATTTTTTTATGAAAGGTTAGTGAATTAAGTTGGCTATAAAACTATAAAACTATAAAACTAGACTTATTTAGATTAAAATTGTCAAACAAAATTTTTTAATTTTGTATTAGGTGGGGTGATGCACCGGTTCATACAATTGCTGCGACCCTTTTCTTAAAGAAACATCAAGTCCGCTTTTTTGAAGAAATAGGATATCGTCATGGCGGTTTAGCAAATTGTCCTAAAGAAAATAAGCTTCAATATAAATATCTTTGCAATCCTGATAATAGTCTTGGTAAGTTTCAATTAGCAATTTTGTAATCATCTTATTTGTGCCTAATAAATTTAAGGGGAGTTTACATATAGGGGCCCAAAAAGTGAAAAATAATTGCAAATAGAGGCCAAATTAAAAATAATACATATAAGGGCCTGATATTTAAAAAATATTACATATAGTGGCCCAAGAAGTAAAAACATATAAAATTACTATAAGCTTTGAATCTTTGATGTTTCTTCCCCTACATATTAACTTAAAATTAAAATTTTCCAGAAGGTAGAACAAGGGTAGATGAGCTTAAAAGTTGAATTAAAATTTCGCCAATTTCGTACAAAACGAAAATGTAACTTTGCCAAAAACAAATATTTTGATTTAAAATAAGGAGCATGTGTAAAAGCATGCTCCAAACAACTTTACTTAGGGGATGGAAGTAGGTTATCTTGTAAGAAAAATGGGTTATCTATGTACTAAAGTCAAATTTTTAGTTTTTCAATATAAAACTTTTTTTTCTTTACCTGCTTTGGGCTCTTAAGCAAAGTTGTTCAGCATGTAATTTTATTTGAGTTTGGTGTCAAAACACGTTTTTTTAGACCTTTTACTAAGTGAAAAATGGGTTTAACTTTAGAAAAAAATTTTTTTTAAAAAAAATTCTAATATTAAACCCATTTTTTTCACTTAGTAAAAGGTCTGAAAAAATGTGGTTTGATCTTAAATGCAAGTAAAATTACATGCTGAACAACTTTGCTTAAGAGCCCAAAGCATTACCTAATAGAAAAAACGTTTTATATTGAAAAGCTAAAAATTTTGACTTTAGTACATAGATAACCCATTTTTCTTACAAGATAACATACTTCCATTCCCTAAGTAAAATTTGCTTCTTATTTGAAAATTAGAAAATATTTGTTTTTGATGAAGTTACATTTTCATTTTGTGCAAAATTAGCAAAATTTTATTTTGATTTTTAAGTTCAATTTTTTCTTCTCCCCTTGTTCTATCTTCTTGGGCCCCTATATGTAATATTTTTTAAATATCAGGCCCTTTTATGTAATTATTTTGAATTTGGGCCCCTATTTGTAATTATTTTTCACTTTTTGGACCTCTATATGTAAATTCCCCTAAATTTAATCATTATTAAATTTTATATATGGTTTAATTTGATATTGCAGAAAAGAATGAAGCTGAGTCAGATTGCATTATAAGGTAAATATTTATTTAGTATATTAATATTTTAAATTCTTATGTTTTTTTTTGAATTTTTATTAACATGTCTATTTAGTTTTTTAAACAAATATCATAGATTTTCAAAGACAGAAATTGCAGAAAATTTATAAACACATTGATATCTTACTAATTTTTCCAATTATTTTATGTTAAAATGTTATTAGCTCTATTAAAGTTTTGATTTAGATCTCTAAATAAGATAATATATTACTATTCCTTAGATTGTAGTAGAACACAGGCAAATTTGCCTGCGTTTTTGCACTTTTTTTAGCTCTGATTTACTTTTTTAAAATACTAAAATAATTAAATAAAACTTTGTACAATTATATTTAAAAATAAGAATTACTTTTTTGCAAAATTAGTTTTTATATTATAAGAAAATAAATTATAGTTACATATAAGCTGAAAATAGATAATTTTAAGAAAAAATTTTTTTAAAAAATTTTATTACAATTTTTCTGCGATCTTATTTAGTTTTAGTTTTAGAACTATAGTTCTTAAGACAATATTGTAGTTTATATAAAGGATGACAACTTTCATTATTGCAACTTTAATGATTTACTTGTAAAAATTAAGACTTGTATTAGAAGTAAAGATTTTTTTTATAGATGAGAACATATAAAATTTGAAAAAATCTAAAGAAAAATTTTAATAGTAAAAATGCCAATACAAGAACTTTAAACATTTATTATATTAAAGTTTTCTAATGATTTTAAAAAAATTTTATAACTAAGTTACTAAAACAAAACTTAAAGAATATTTTTTACTTAGAAAAGATATGGCTAAAATCAATATTTAAAATTTTATTAAAAATTTTAAAATACGCAGGCAATTTTGCCTGTGTTACAATCTAAGGGATACTATGTGACTTATTTTTCATTTATATGTTTTTATATGTAGGATATTTAAACCTTTGAACTTATATTTATGTTATCTTTGACCTTCAATATAAAAAAGAATTTAACTAATTTTAACACCTGGTTAAAGTTATAAATTTTAACCACCCTTTATTTTTATAAAAGTTTTTTATATAAAAAATTATTCTTTAAAGACTAGAGTTAGGGTAAGGGTATAGGTATATTAAGTTAGAGGATGGATTGATTATTTATATGCAAAATTAGATGCCAAAAACTTTTATTTAATAGCCCAAAGCTAGTTTTGTAATAAAATTTTATGATATTGATAATTTTTTGATTTTTTTTAAATTTTTTTAAAATTTTCTTTATTTTGTTACACAAGATACTGCGACCTGATTGGTAAATTATAGGGTGGTTACATCACCAGGGGGCAAGTTAGCAACACTCATATAAAAATAGATTTTTTAATATCCATAGGCAATATTATATTAAATACCAAAATAAATATAAAATTTTTAATAATATAAATAATTCTAGGTACATATTAGCGGATCAGCATAATTGGGTAAATCAACCAATCATGATCGAGGATTATTAAAAAAAATTTAAACGAAAATTTATTATAGAATGAATTTTCACAAAAATGGCCTTTGCATTTATAATTAAGTACATAAACATTATGAAATTCATGTATTTAATTATAAGCTAAAAGTAGGTTTAAAAGGCCATTTTTTTGAAAATTAGCTTCTGAATTTACCCTTGATAGTTACCAACCCGCCAAACCCATCCTAAAACAGCCAAGTATTTCAATAAATAGTAAAAAATACTTCTTTCTACAGCTTGGCATAGCTCTTTTATTGAGTTGGTTTGGTTTTTTAACTTGTCTAAATGTTAAAGAAGCCCTTTTGTTAGTTGTAACAAGTGCTTTATTTGTTAGTTTTCAACGTTACTTAGGAGCACCTTTTTTGTATAACAATTTATCAAAAAAAGACCGATCTGCTAATATAATAATACACATGTTGTATTATATAAAGAGGTCATGAATATGCAGGGCTTTAATTCGAATTTGGCCTGAATTGAGCTTAATTTAGGCCGAAATTTGAAAAAAAACATCCCTGCGTGTTATTTCGCGCCTATACGAACATCTTCACATGGATTGATCTCATAGGAAAAAATTTGTTTCATTGGCTAAATTTTTATAGATCACTATAGTCCCATGATTATAGTCTCAAAATTAATTCAATTAATTCAATATAATAGTCAAAGCTTTTAGGGTAATGATTTAATTAAGGTCTAAACATATAAATTTACGGTTTATAGGTTTTGAAGAGAAAGTTTTCACTTCTAACATTTATATCTTACAATATAAACTAGTATTTTTTATTATAATAAATCTTTTTATTATTTCATATTTTTATATATCTATACTTTTTTCTTTTTACACCAATATTTTTTGAAGTATCTTATTTTGAAAATGGCGTTTTGAGACTATCATCAGCAAATTTTATACAAAATATTGATCGATATATAGCACTTAATCATTTTATATCGATTATAAAATATCATTATATATTGATTAATTGGATAAAAATCGATATATATCTATAATCGATATATATTATTTTTTATATTAAATCATTATATATCTATAAATTGATTATAATCGTAATTATTTAAAACAATATATGACAATTAGCAAATCTTTAACGATTACCTAGTGTTTTGACCGTGTCATAAAAAAAGGACGCGTTTGACTAATATTTTCAAAATGGTTCGATAATTTTTGATTATTGTACTACATGATCAGATTAGATCTTTGTTTATTTTTTTTTTTGTTTATAATTTAGATCTTCTATTAATTTTACATTGTTTTTTTCATTCTTCTTTTGTTTTTTTTTTAGTTACATTTAGTTTTGTTTTGTTTTTTTATTTATATTTTTTTTATTTTTTAATTTTTTTTATTTTATTTTTACACTTTACCATAGCACTTTGCAAGAAATTCAGTAACTTTTGGTATTTAACGCAAGCTAACTCAGCCTTTTGACACTTTGCAAGAACACACAACTACTTTCTCTAGCAATTTCGAATTTTAAGAACGCAAGTTTTCACAAGTTTTTGCGAGTTTTGAAAGGTTTCGTTTTATTTATTTTGTCGTTTTCATGTTTTTTTGTTTTTGTTTTTTTTTATTTTTATTAATTTATTTTATTCTGGCACTTTGTGAAAACCTTTGACGATTTCTAAATTGCAAAAACACTAACTCTAAATAGAGATTTGGGGCTTTGTTTATTTTTTTATTTAGTTTGCTTACATTTTTGTTTTTTGTTTGTTTTCTTTTTTTTTTTACTTATTTTTTTAATTTTATTTTTTTTATTTATCCTTTACTTTTTTCAAAACTTTGCAAGAAAACGACTTGACTTTTCCAGCACTTTACAAGAACACCAATTCTAACATCTCTAGTACTTTGCAAGAAATCATGAATACGAACGAATATAATCGAATATAAGTGAATATAAGTGAAATATAATAGTTATTTTTTTTTGTTTTTGTTTTTTTTTGTTAGTTTTTTGGTTTTGTTTTTTGTTTGTTTTTTTTACTTATTTTTTTATTTTATTTTATTTATACCTTACTTCTTTCAGAACTTTGTAAGAAAACAACCTAACTTTCTCGCACTTTGCAAGAAGTAGCAAATATAAGCAAATATAAGCAAATATAAGCAAATATAAGCGAATATGAGTGAATATAATGAATAAAATAGTTTATTTTTTTTTGTTTTCATATTTTAATTTTTTTTGGTTCATTTTTTTTGGATTTTTTTTGTCATTTTTTTATAATAATTTATTATATATGTAATATTTAAAATATAATATATAATAAAAAAATAAAATTTTATATAAATAGTGATATTGATATTTAATAACTTAAAATATTATAATAATAATAATAAATAAAAAAAATTTATAATTAAATTGCAAAAACTTGCGAAAACTTGCGAAAACCTGTAAAATGTTCAAAAAGCATGATTTTGTGAATATAATAATTATTAATTGATATCATATCAGATATATATCGATTAATATCTATATCAGATATATATTGATTACTACCAGATATATATCGATTACTATAACTATTGATAGAAATCGGCAGGGGTGATTGGTATCGATATATATCTTACTGGCTAGTAATCGATATATATCTATATATAAAATTTGCCGATGATCAATGAAATCAAACTCAAAATTTGATGCGTCAGCACTCATACAAGTCACTCTCATTATAGTGAAGTCCTCGGGCTGTAAAATTTCTTCACTATATTAAGAAATTCACTATATCGAGAACCTTTTATTATAGCAATAATAATTCAGTTCTAAAAAAATTCTTCACTATAGCCAAACTTCACTATATTGAGAGTTTACTATAATGAGAGTGACTTGTATTATTAAAGAACTATAATTTTGGCGTGTTCTATTTATTATGAATAAGATTAATAGCCAAACTTTCCTTTAAATTTATAAAGGTAAGTTTCATATGCAATTTTTATACAAGTCACTCTTGTTATAGTGAACTCTTGATATAGTGAAGATTGGCTATAGTGAAGAATTTTTTTAGAACAGAATTATTATTACTATAATAAAAGGTTCTCGATATAGTGAATCTCTCAATATAGTGAAGAAATTTTACAGCCCGAGGACTTCACTATAATGAGAGTGACTTGTATCATACGAATACGATACTATACTTAATAGAGGAAACGGAAAAATTAGAATCATTTGAAATGCTTAAATTCTAGTAAAAAGGCATCATTTGCACTTATATGTCTACTCTGATCTATGTTTGTTTTCACTTGTTATGAAATGCAAAATGAAAAAAATTATCTTTATGTGGCCTAATCTAGAACTTCTATGTACCAATACTGTAATAGTATTAATATATTCGCTAATAGCAATAGTTATAGTATAGAAATCATGCAAAATAGATGGGTTTTAGATTAAATATAAGGTAGTTATATCAAAATTATAAGAATTTTATCACAGCATATAGTAGAAATTAGTTGATTTAGCTATGTATAAACGAATTAATAAAAAAAAAGCATGTTCACGTCTCAGTAACATTCAGAGTACTAATTTAAATTTAAATTTTAATATTCTTTCTCGTTATTATTATTTTTTTAATTTTTTTTCGCAATTTTGATCATTTTTTTATTTTTAAAATTAATGATTTGATTGGTCATCACTTATCGGAGCTTTTCATAAGTGATCTGCAGTTTGTGTAACCGAGAACGGTCCCCCCTAGTGATTTAAGCCGGCTAAGGCAGCCGCAGCTAAGTCGGCTTAGCCGGCTAAGCCAGCCGATGTAATGTGATCGGCTGGCTAAATGCGGCTAAAAGCAATCTATTGCAGTATAAGATTCGGTAAATTCCGAAAAGGAACATAAAGTCGGGCCAAATATCCCAAAATATCCCGAATGTAAACCAATAGTTAGCCGTTAGCCAGCCGTTTAGCAGATGATTTAGTCAGCTGGCTAAGCCAGCCGACTGAAACCATACGGCTTAAATCACTAGTCCCCCCTGTTTATTGCACCCTTTGATAAATGTGAATGTAACGATTATTGATTTGAAATCGATAATTATTTTTCGGTAATAACAGCGTAGTTTTTCGATAATATAAAATTATATTATCGAAAACTAAACTGTTATTACCGAAAATAATTATTGAAAATTCCATAAAATTCATCACGTATCCCACTAATTCTCTTACCGGTAAACAACTCTCTTAAAATCGTGAAACATGAATTTGCCAAATTTGCTTATGTTGTTTGATTACCTAATACTTACAAACTATTTTGAGCTAAAAAAAGTCAATCGAATGTTTCACGAATTTGAAAGCGTTTTGTATAATAAGTGCAAGAAGAATTGTTCCACAATAGATAAAAAGAAAAACATGAGAATAGCAATATATTAGCAAATATTAAGAAAATTACATAGATGATTGATTTCTAGTTTTTTCCATTTTTCGTAAATTTTTGGTCCTAATTTTCTCAGCGATTCTTGTAGTTCGTAATTTTATGTTGATCTACCAACCAATAAGCCATATCCAAAATGTAAAACTAATATAGCAATAAACAAGTGATTATGCTTTAACGCTTTTTGATTGGTTATACAACCAGTGATCAAAATGTCAAGCAAGTTATGATCATCACAATTATCTGCACCCGTATATATTTATACAAATTATAGCAGATCAAAGATCAACAGAACAGATCAGTCTTTTTTAAAACCTGTCATATTTGATCAGCCATATAGAAATTGACAGGACGTAGGATCGATTTTCCTGTCACATGACTTTCCGGCATCAATTGTCTTTGAGAAAAAAATTGATTTCGTTAGGGTTTGGGTCCATGTTGGTAGTTAGAAGGAACTTTATTTAGCAAAATTGTGCGAGGAAACTTTTTTGTTATGCCAGAAAGATGTTTTGCTAGTATAAATCTTACGATAATTACGATTTTGCAATACTTTACGTTACACCTGATACTGATTTTTAATTGGCTAATTGACGTCGGAATATCACGTGATGGGAAAATTGTTCAAGCATTGATTCTTTCATTTTTGATATATTTTCAAAATTGAACGTTAATGTCTACAATAAAGAAAAATTAGTATGACAAAAACATTGAAAAATATATCATATGTAAAAACTTATTTAAAGATATCTAGTCCGCTTATCAATTATTCACGAAAGCAAATATAACGATAAAAAAACTGTAAAATTGTATAGCTACCAGATCCGTATGGTATGGTATGGTGTGGATTTTATCAAAGCATACCATACTGTTCTGCTAATATATATATATTTAATATAATAGCAGATCAATATGGTACGGTTTGACAAAATTGCATACCATACTGATCGGCTATTATATTAAATATATATATATATTAGCAGAACAGTATGGTACGCTTTGATAAAATCCACACCATACCATACCATACGGCAGGGACGGTAAATGACTTTAAATGACCCAAATGACTCAATTGACAAATGACCAGTCATTGGTCATTTCATGGCCCAAATGATTTAAGAAGGTCATTTAACTCTGGTCAATCGATTATCTAATACTTTTAACCAATCAAAATTTATTATTATTCTTCGTAAAATAAAATGTTAGATGCTATCCAATAAAAAATTATTACACATGGTAAAATAACTGAATAATTTGATGAATGATTGCCAGGTCATTTCCAGACCGGTTTGTAAAAACGACATTTTAATCGAATCATAAGATCAGGTATGAAATGATTAAAAAAAAAAATCACTAGACAAAAAAAATAATGTATTTACTTTTTTAAAAAAATAAAAAAAAAATTCGTGAATAATAATTTACCGATTGTAAAAAATGATATAAATCATTTTCGAATTTACAAATGGCATGTTAATTAATAATCGACGTGAATTGAGAAATGATGCGAACATATGTATTCGTCGGTAGGATGTCAACTAAATGACCTAATGACCAAATGACCCCGGTCATTTGGAAATGACCATAGTCATTTGGTCACGAGTTATTTCCAAATGACCCAAAATTTGAATGACCTCAAATGAGCGGTCATTTTGAGGTCATTTGAGGTCATTTGAAAAATTGGCAAATGACCAGGTCATTTACCATCCTTGCCATACGGATCTGGTAGCTTACAATTTTTACATTTTTTTATCGTTACATTTGTTTCCTTGAATAATTGATAGCGGACATAGATATCTTTAATATAAGTTTTCACACATGATATATTTTTCAATGTTTTTATCATACTAATTTTTCTTTATTGTAGACATTAACGTTCAATTTTGATAATATATCAAAAGTGAAAGAATCAATGCTTGAACAATTTGACGGTCACGTGATATTCCGACGCCAATTACCAATTAAAAATCAGAATCAGGTGTAAAGTAAAGAAATTCGTTTGTTTTGTAAAAATCGTATTTATCGTAAGATTTATACTAGCAAATCATCTTTCTGGCCTAACAAAAAAGTCCCCCGCACAATTTTGCTATATAATACACCTCTAACTACCAACATGGACCAAACCCTAACGAAATCAATTTTTTTTTCTCAAAGACAATTGATGCCGGAAAGTCACGTGACAGGAAAATCGATCCTACGTCCTGTCAATTTCATTGTATTGCTACCAGATCCGTATGGTATGGTATGGAGTGGATTTTATCAAATCGTACCATACTGTATAGATTTAATATAATAGCAGATCAGTATGGTACGGTCTGATAAAATTGCATCCATACCATACGGTATTGCAAATAACAGTATGGTACGACATACCAGATCAGTATGGTATGGATGCAATTTTATCAAACCGTACATATTGATGCATAATATAGTATCAAAATAGTAGGGATTATAGAATATCATACCAATATTCTATATAATCCCTACTATACGGATTTGCTCACCTATACCATACTGAACTGCTATATAATCTCTACTATACGGATCTGCTCACCTATACCATACTGATCTGCTATAATTTCGGCAATTTATGACCATGATTGGTAGAGAGTTACTCGCTGGGTTTTAATTTAAATAACCATACTTACGTCATTACACATGAAAAAAATAACTGTAAGAAATTTTTTCAT
The DNA here is from genome assembly GCA_003550325.1 of Gigaspora rosea. Lineage (NCBI taxonomy): Eukaryota > Fungi > Glomeromycota > Glomeromycetes > Diversisporales > Gigasporaceae > Gigaspora > Gigaspora rosea. The sequence goes on along the minus strand of QKWP01000140.1, from coordinate 344,737 downwards.
GATCATATGAGTTTGTCGGATAAGGTTAGATGATTGCCTCCTGTTTTAAAAAATAGAGTTATGCATACTTTATCGATACAATTTTAGTTATTATTACCATTTTTATTAATCATTTATCATTTGTAATTATTGATTTTTTTTTTTTTATTAGGCCACGCAAAGTTGATTTTTCGTTTTGCATTACATGGATTTCAAAATTCGGGACGGACGGGCGGATTTTTTTTTTTAATTTAAATAATGTTCACATTAAGGTTATACAAGGCTAATTTTTCATTTTGCACAACAAGGAATCAATCAAAAAATTGGGCCGGCAGTCATATTTTTCCTGTCAGTCCTATCGGACGATTACGGGAAATTAAGGCACCATCGGGTGATACCGGATGAAACTAATTATTGGAATGAATTCTTTGCCACACTTAGAATTCCTTCAATATTAACATTGTGAGAAAAGATAGATGTCAAAAATCGAACAGTTGGCACAATNAAAAAAAAAAAAATTGAAAAAATTGAAAAAATGGGACGGCGGGTAATGCAAAACGAAAAATCAACTTTGCGTGGCCTTATATATACAACCGTCGTCCAAGTGAAAAAATTTTGAGCGCATTTGAGCAAGCGCTGCGCAATGCACTGCTCTTGATAGCGCAGTGCACTGCTCTTGATCATGCGCTAGAGTATCAACTACAATCGGTTGAAATTTGTGAAACCATAAACTAACAAAAAAAGCCATTCGAAAGAAAATCAATTGCCAAAAATGTCGTCAATCCAACAGAATTCCCTAGAAAAGTTATTTTAAAGTAACACCAAGCGCTGTTGAATATTTCTAAGCGCTAATAATTCCGGTTCTATTCTATTTTATTTATTTATGATTTATTAAGTTTAACGTTAAGGGTAATCGCAAAATTAATTTTGTTTGCATTAAATGAATCTGAAACTTTGATCGATCGATCGGACCTATCGGACGATTTCGGAAATTAGGATTTCCATCGGAAAAAAATAAATGCAAAAAATTGAATAATTAGCACAATAGTACAATCAATGTAATTCCTTTTTGATTCACGGGGTCTATTTTTTTTTTTTTTTTTTTGATTCATAAAAAAGGATCACTTTTTTGTCAGTGTTAGAAGGGTTGTATAATATGAGTTAGTAATAAAAAAAGTGGCCTTTTTTATGAATCAAAAATGATGGACCTTGTGAATCAAAAAAAAGATGGACCTTGTGAATCAAAAACGATGGGTTTGCACAATTGGCACCTAAACAAAAAAAGAAAAAAAAATTGAAAATTAAAAAATGGGTCAGTGAGTAATGCAAAACAAAAAATCAATTTTGTATGGCCATACCGCAGCATATAAAAAAATTTTTACCGTGGGTCGAAACTTAATATTATAAGGTTTGAAAGATAAGCACTTACGAAGAATAATTACATCTGCAATAAAATAAAATTTAGGTTCTACACTCATAATACAGTAAAGTAACTACTGTACATGATAATTAAGTTCTCTAAGAAACTGTATACGTAGATATGCAATAAATTTATATTTAGCAATAAATTAAAGTGTTTTCTTTATTAAACAGAAAACATTTTTACAGTGTAAAATTTATATAATCTACGATAACAAAAATTTAAATAAATACTGTATATATCTTTTTTTTTTTTTTTTACTACAGGTAACAAAAAAAATTATTTTTAAGACAATATTATAGATATAACATCAAATCTCTATATGCTAATGAAAAATAATTATATAATTGATAATGTATTTAATCCCTAAAATTACAAAAAAGTAGACTCGCTTTCAATTTTTTTTTTTAAAAATTAAATAAATATTATTAGTACAATAAATAAATAATGAATACAGTATTAAAGTATAGTACATATGGTATTATTACGATTCTATTTGTAATTTATGGTAGATATTTTTTTTTCTTTTTTTTTCTGGATTATTAGGAAGAACAAAGTACTAAGAAAAAAAAAAAAGTTATACAGTTTTATCTACATCCTTTTCTTGTAAAAATTCAATTTGTAATGGAGTTGAAGGTGAATTTGATGCAATATCACCAAGACTACCAAAAGTAGAAGGTCGAGGTTTATCGTTATTATTTATATTTTTTGAAGATGAAATTGGAAGATCATTTTTTTCTAATTCAGATGATTCAACAGGTTTGGACGTTGATTTAACTGGCATAGGTGATTTTGATGAATCAATTTTTTCAGGATTAAAATATCTATTTGTTGATGTTAATGATGATGAAGATGATGCTATTGATTCGTATTTAATTGGCAAAGAATTTCTAGTAGAAGAGTTAAACATTGATCTATATGGGGATAATTGATCGATTGGATGAAATGAAGCTTTGATGGGTGAATTCAAAAATGAAATTGTAGGAGATAATGGAGCAGGGAACATAACAGTATTAGGAGATATTGGAGCAGGGAATTTAGGAGATATTGGAGGAGTGGAAAAAGTAGATCTAGTAGGAGATGGAGAACTAAGTAGCATTCTTTCCGAATATGTAGGACTGTAAGGACTTAATATTCCGTATATTGGTGTTGGACGACGTTGAATAGTATTTACATTATTTGGTGTGGATGTTTTTGGTACATCAATATAATGTTTAAATCCATAAATTATCGAGTTGAATAAACCGTCACACAAGAAAAAACAAGTTGATACGATTACACTATTAAAAAAAAAAAAAAGATTAATATACTATTTTATATATTAATTTGAGAAATGAATTATGTATTGTACATACTATTCAAACGGCAACGTGTGACCAATCATGGCAGTAAATCGATCTAAAAAACATATATATAGATCGAATCAATATCAGATATGGTATGTCGATATATGATTAATTTTATAAACACATGTTTTTTTTGCAACTTACGAATAGTAAATGGAAATACAAGAAAGATGTAGGTCAATGGATACCACATTAATTTCTTATTAGTGTGTCGAGAATTAATTGTTTTTAATTTACGGTAAATGATTATCAACAAAATGATCACCACTATGGTAATTATCAAGGTAATAAAATAATTAAAACCAATTCTAAAATTTTGATAATTATAAGAAATCCAACACCAAGAATGCTGATGAGCATCATAAAAAGGAGAATTAGGAGTTTGAATTGCCAAACCCAAAAGGGAAATTATTAAATTAAGAGGCCATATTATAAGCATGCTTATGATTACCAAACGTGGGCACTCATAACGAACGGTGAGCATAAATATATAAATACATAATACAAGTATCCAAAAACCTAATATTAAAAATAAATTAATATTAAAAAACACATATAAAATAATATAAAATAATATCAAATATATCAAATATAGAATATAAAAGAAAATTACCTGAAGTAACGTCACCAAAATTTATAAGAAAACCTTGTATACTACAGATGACACCTGTTTCTATAATATCAGATCTTAACCAGTTATAATTAAACATGAAACCCAAACATTGAAGAAAATTTGAAAATAGTAAATTTAAAACTAAAAGAGTGTCCTTAGTAGGTCTTAAATTTTTTTGTATTATATTCCATATAAAGATTATAAAACATGCGACGTTACTTAAAGTGCTAAAAAAGCACATAATTATCATTGCTTTAACATATTTTTCTGGAGAAACTGGATCATCAATGACATGATTTGAAGTAGTATTATTTAAAGAAGAACTCATAATTAAAATTTTAAAGATAATTTACGAAAGTGATTACATGAAAGTAGTTAAATAAATGAAAAGATAAGAAATCAATATCATTTAAAAAAATTTTGTACCCGAAAAAAAAAAACGGAAAAGAATGAATTCGGTACAATGTTTTTGAAGGAGAGAAAAAATTTTGGCGAAAAATAATGATGCGTACATTAATAAATACGTACAAATGAGATATTTATAAAAAAAAAACTCGAATAAATACTTGTAATACATGAAATGCTAATATAAATCTATGAAAAATTAACAAGTTAAGAATAATTTAAAGACCTTAAACTAGTATATTATTTGTTTATCTTAAATGCATTAAACCAATCAAGGAATTTCTTGAATTAGTACATGTTACTGACGACATAACAAACAAATCCTATCATTACGACTTTTTAATTGTGTCACATATTAATAAAAAAAAAATTCCAAAAAAAAATAGTTTTTAAGCCAATAAAATTACAAGAATTTTCATTGATACATTTCTTTCAAATCTGTAATTATTTATTTATGTACGTACATACGTGTTTAGAAAAAAAGTTGGTAATTAAAAATTATGTAGTTCTTTATATAGAAACAACAGCACAGGTTTGAGACTTCACGTGAGAATATTGGCTAGATGCAAGTACGTACATACATACGTTATTAATACTGTATGATGTCAGTCACGGCAATGCTCTCTATATAATCTTCTTACGTACGTGCGTGCGTATAACAAATAAAGCATTCGGAAGGTCAGTTATACTGTATGTTGCATATCGTACGACACATTATGTGAAAAAGGCATTACTAATACTAAATTAGTCCTGAACAATCATTTTCAAACTTGAATAAATTTTTCCTTCGTCATACGTAACTCTGATGGATTTGTTAACAGTTAATTATGTCAATAAATATAAAAATTTTGTCACCTAACAGACACAACTTTTTAATAAATAAAAGGACTTTGTCAGTAAATGACTATTGAATTTCTTGAGATTAATCAAAAATTTTTTTTTCTTAGATCTTCTTCTAATAATAAGATACATAAGATACAACATTATTATTTATTACACTCAATTCTAAAAAAAGAGAAAATATTTATACCCCAGGCTTAATTTGCGCCGGTAATACAAACTTAAAAAAAAAGGGAAGTAGCCAATCAGAGAAAAAATTGACGTTACTTTTGATTGGAGGTAGGATTTACACAAGACAAATTATGCGGATAGGAAAGATTAACTATGCTAATCTCGATATACAGTATATTATACTAAAATTCAAAAACGTTTATAAATTAAAAATCAATTTTTTTTTATTTTTATTTTAAGGCATCCTGCTTAGCGGTTCGGTTTTTGTTTTTATTATTCTTTTATGATATTTGTTACATAGATGACTGTTCAACTAGCCACACGTGCATTTTAGGTGCCTAATTTAAGTAGGCCGCCCGAAGGTTCTAAACTAGCTGCCATGCCTACAATCCAACCACGCGAATTGCCTATTTAAACTCTCTGATCTATGCTTCTCCTACCATTTCACCTAAGACCTATCTATTTAGACACCTTGTTAATACACCTTTCACTTAGGCCTACTTTACCCTCGCATTATAAATCAAATTTATCGTGCACTTCTTGAAATTATTATCATAAGATTAGATTACTCAATGACTTACAACACATAATAGGAGAAATAAATTTCATTATTGGAAAGTAAAAAAACAACTAACACTAACCCTAAACAAATAATAGAGTACGCCAAGAAACACATCAACAAACTCATGCATCCAGTGAATTCTGTCTAAAATTAAGAAATCACCATCTCTAAATTTTATATAATTATGAGCCATTTAACAATAACTAATTGATGGTTTTCACCGACCTTTGATCTTAATGACAATGTGAGTAATCAACACTCTGTGTAATCTGTGTAGGCTGTGTAAACAAAATGTTTACATTACTGCATTTACTGTTGGTCGTACTATGATGATAAATATCACTTGACCACATATGCGACCAATAATAGGAAAAAGCGAATGACTAAAGAATATCATTTCAATGATATAAACGTTAATATTAATTAAAACTGTGTATAACAAATATATAGATCATATTAGATACTATGTTAAGCAACAAAGATAAATTTCTATGACAATTATAAAAATGGTAAAAATAAGAATGATAAAATAGTAACACCATCAAATAACAAACACGTGCTAAAGGAATTTTATTTTGAGCACTAATTAAAAGACGGAGGAATTAAAATATTAAATGTAATGGATAATAAGACATATGTGCATATTTAACAGTGTAATTTTTTTGACAGCTTATTCTCATTGTCTACTTTTACCTAGTATGTATGTACGATGCCATTGTTCCTTTTAATTAATAAATAAAAAAAAAAATTGTTTTAAAAAAATACCGTAATAATAATATCTTTTGCTGACAGAACATTTTACACACAACAAAAATTTTTTCATTTAAGATTAGGAGGAGAAAACCTATTTAATAATCTCGCATTTGAATTTATTTAAAATAAATTTAGGATATCCTTCAATAGATTTATCGAACGATCTGATTGGTTAAAAAAAATTAGCATTTTTATAATTTCATAAAATTCTAGGCAATTGATGCCGGTTGAATTCGGAAATATTTATTTTTCGGTCATTCCTGAATTTATGAAAACAGCTGAAAAAAAACTGGTGTTACGATTGTGACTATTTATTGTGACCACATATTTTAACGAGATCAAATAGATCAGATATAGAGAATAAATACCGTTACACATAATGCCAGTAATTAAATTTGTCGTAACCTAGAATCGAAACCTTATAGGTTCTACTATATATATAAGATGCTATATATATACAATATACTATATACAATATACTATATACATACATATATATATATGTAGATATATACTTTATACTGTCTGTCGTAGGTACGTACGTACGTAAATTTCTTTCAGTTATGAATTCTAAATCGATTGAGTTGCAACACAATTTTAAATAACCTTTGTGACAAGAGAATTCAATTCTATTTAATATGCAAATTTAGAATTAACTAAAACTCTGGTTTATTTTTACAAAATAAATTGAATCTTAAAAACATTTCTTTAATTCAAAATTTCAGCATATGAACGAAAATAAGTTCTAAAATAGATCAGGTGGCATTCTTGAAATTACACACGATGCGATTGAAATTTTTTGAACTAGTCTATCAAAAGTTGTAAATGTATAAAAACATCATCGTATGCACAATCTTATTAAATAAAATAAATGTAACTAATTTGTAAGAATTAGATGTAATATGAAATCACTTTGAAAATTTATCGTTTGTAAGAATTAGATGTAATATGAAATCACCTTGAAAATTTATCGTTTGTAAGAATTAGATGCAATATGAAATCACCTTGAAAAATTTATCGTTTGTAAGAATTAGATGCAATATGAAATCACCTTGAAAATTTATCGATTGTAAGAATTAAATGCAGTATGAAATCACCTTGAAAGTTTATCATTTATAAAGTTTTATATTTTACATTAGAAGCATCATTTATTTGTATAAATTCTCGAATACAAGGTACATTATTTATCAAAATTGTAACTGTCTTTTTCAGAATATAACCAATTTATTGCACTTTACAAGCTATGTGTAAATCGAAGATATTATTGATTAAGAGATTTTAAGAAATTTACTGATTTCAAAGAAATATAAACATAACTAATCAAAAATATAAAGTAATAGACAATCTAGAACCTCAGAAATTTTCTCCAATCATCGTCATAGAATCATGCTGTCATATCTTTTTGCAAACCGCAATAATAATTCTTCACTTACCTATATAGAATCTTCTTAATGGATTCTAGATGTAGTTAGATTCTATCTCGACGTACAACATATATAAAATTAGAAAATTAACGATGTAATGTTTAGCCACATAATTTATAATAGATTTAAATAATTACAGGATTATAATGCTTTGTAAAAAAAAAAAAATGTAACCTCATGATTTTGATGAAGATTCTAGATTTTTGTCTATTAAATCATAGTTTTCGATCTATTCCATTTATATTTTTTTAAATCGGTAAAAAAAAATTATTAAAAATTTCCAATTTAAACATGGCATCGTGAACAAATATTTCTGCAAAGCAACAATAAATTGATTGTAATTAATTTAAACGAATAAAATTTTCAATTCCTTATTCTTCATTTTTTATTTATTTAACTTGACTAAATCTATTTTCAAATATATTTTATACCATATTACATGACGCATCAACTTGTCGTATTTTCACTCCAATTAGTATATATTACTTTATTTCATTCATAGATTCTGCATGTACAGTAAACTACCATTACAATTTCACGTTCGGCTGAGGCTTTAACTTTATCATTGCTTAAACTTAACATTTAACATTTTCTACGTACAGATCTCTACGTATACAGTTTCCTTTAATTTTACAAATAAATAATTTGTTGAATGGTTCTAGTTTATCTGTTCCTGCATAATAACGCCATTAGGTTGCAGCCAATAAAGTTCTCGTGTTGCTGCACGTACATACTAACTGAAACCAATTGATTTTTTTTTTTAATGTAGTCATTGAATTATTCAATAGCCTTTTGCATTATAAAAGTCACCGGACTATAACTGATAAGAAAGTCTATTATAATAAATGAATAGAATAAATAATAGTGACGTTTTATTACTATAAATTGAATAACTGTAAAATCAGAATTTTAAAAAATAATTCTATAAGCGATATATTTACTTCCTTATTGTTACACGTAAAGTCATTTACTTGTAATCAAATTTAATCTTAAAAATGTTAGCTTCAGTTGACAAACCAATTAATTTCATTTTTATTAGAATTGCTCTTTATAGTTACTAGTAATTAGTGTGCTTTATACTTACCAATATATCGATATTAATAACGATGGGGATATAAATGAACTTTATTATAAAAGGTTAGCGTTGGGCTACAATTAAGTTCTGCGAGTTCCGGGTACGATCCGTGAACGGCCCTATAAATATAATAGAATACAGCAATACCTGGCATGGCACGGATCAATTACCGTGCCTGACATTTGCGCAACATACCAGGAATGTAGTGGAACGTAGTGAATGTTTCCACTCAATATTTACGTTCGTAAGCAAAATCTTGCTTCTGATTGGATGTAATAATCTGGTGACATGACACAATGATTATCTGTATTTTGTTGAATCCTGCTTGGAGATGAATTAATAGGAAGTCATAAGGTGGATTAGTGGGGGCAGAAACGATCCTCGGCCCGTGATTTCCGAGCAATTTTGAGCACCATAGATCATGATATATCGGGAATTCATGTGATTGATATTCTGGTTTACATTCTTTGCTTAGAAATCACGGGAGCGAGAATCATTTTTGCTGCCATCAATCCACTAGAAGTCATACTTGAACCTTAACGTAATTGTCCAAAGTTTTCTTCAATCGGTGTTGTTCAATCGGCACTCAACGTTGTATACATCACTGCTTAACCCGCTTTTCAGTCTGTTGACTCGAATTATTAACATTAGGATATAATCGTGAAAAACTATAACTGATACATCGACTGCATGAGTAGCCATTACGTCAATTATAATTCACTTATGCTCAACTATTCACGATACAACTGTTACTACTCTCTCGCTACAAAAATTCCATTAATAATTACGACCAAAATTCTATTAATAAAAAAATTAACATACACCATTCATGAATATATTTTTATTTACCGATATTCCTTAATTTAATCTAGAATTGATCCAAGCTTGGAGTTTAGTGTTAAGCGCACATCCTCTGCCCTCTGCGTTTGCATAAGCCCTTAGAGACCAGATTTATACTTTTATTCTCTATAAGTGCACGTACGAAAAAAATCAAAGTCAGATTTGTGTTCATGTATTTAAAATACTATTGATCATTAATCAGTGTATTTAAAACAGGTTGTTGAAGTTCATAAAATTTTTGCATTTATGGTGAACCATTTCATAAGTGCATGTTTTCGGGATCAGATTTTAACAATGTGCACTTAGAGAGCAATAAAAAAATTATATTTATGGAATAATGCATATATTTGGGCCAGAATTTGAGTATACATTTATAAAAGGTGTACACTTATAGAGGGTGAACATAAAGAGGTTCCACTGTATCATAGATACTCGTCGTAAATTTAAATAACATGTTTTAAATGAAAGATTAAAAAAAATTTTATACCATCATTAGCAATTCATTATAGAATATTCATGAAGTCTAAGCCAATAAAAGCGAAAAGACAATGCATAAATCCTAAAATTATAAACATAATTAACATAATTAAGCATATAATGCATATGAGCTATGATAGAAAAAAAATCCGGTATCATTCTTTCTAGGAGATCGCTTACGTAATTTTTGGTTGGAATTAAATTCTTAATTATTCATTCCAAAATAGACATTTTGGAAAATAAACTCATTATATAGATGTAGCTTTTCTGTTAGTAAAATTTTAAGTAATTCCAGCCTAAATTTTTATCGTGTTGTTCTTAGCCGATCACAATTGAGAATCTGTCATGACAAAATCAAATATGGCAGCTAGGGTTTATTAAATATGCTCTGCTCGTTATCAATAATTGGATAAATCATGTACAAATATGATTTGAGTCAACATACAAATATTAAAAATATAATGATTTTTTATTGGTCAAATTTTTAACTGGTCAGTTAGGAGTTTTTTGACTGGTATCGGTTACGATTATGACCAGTCATGACCGGCCATAACCTTTGCCACTTCTAAATATAATGCTCTTTTATTTGGTAACAGCATATGTAAAATTCATTTGCTTTTTTTTCCAGATTAATTCAATTGCTATATCTGATTACCGTGTTTTCGCGTAATAATGCTCAAAGCATTATTTAGAATGATGGCCTGAATTAAGCCTAATTTAGCCCAAAATTCGAAATTACACCCTGTGCGTATTTCGCGAAAATACGTACAGCAAAAACTTTATAATATGCTAAAATAATATATATTATAAAATCGTTATATACGTTCCTGGTTTTAGCGCGACTACGTCGTGTAGCTACTTTATTAGTTACAGTAATAACAGTATGCTGATCACAGAGTAGATTAGCGTTAGTAGGCCACCAAAATTCCCAATAGCTGCTTTATAAAATTCGGGAAATTTTTTTATTTTAATTCTGCAGTTTTGTAAAATTAAAATAAAAAACAAAGTTCATTGAATTTGGACCGGTGGTTATTGAGAAATCATCGCCAAAATTTAAAAAAAAACTTGGGATATCTTGGAAAAAAAACTAAAATTGAGTAAATTTTTCTTTCTTTGAAGAATTAAATAAAAAAAGGGTTGATCAATTTTTGATAAATGTCGAGAAATATTCATTATATTAAAAAAAATTTGCCGCAGCTTTTTTTTATAGGTGTCTAAATTTTAACGAAAATTACTCTACACTTACCTGTCAAATTCGATCAAAATTATTTATATTAATTCTATGAACTTACAGAATTAAAATAAAAATTGATCCAATTTGACCCGGTAAGTGTTGAGTAATCTCGCTTAAAATTTAAACGCCTATAAAAAAAGCTGCGGCCAAATTTGGATTTAATTTCAATGAATATTTCTCGACATTTTGCTATACAAACTTGATCAAATTTTTTATTACAGTATATGGATCCATAGATTCAAAATAAAAATTTTCATCAAATTAGATAGTTGGGTGTCGAATATTCTTCGTTTAAAGTTTTTTTTTTAAAAAAAAAATCTAAGAAAAAGAAATGGTGAAATAAATTTTTATTTAAAATTTAAGCAATAACAACCATCATAATTGATGAAATTTTTTTATTTTAAATTTATAAATTCATCCAAAAATTTTTTTTTTAGAGGTGTCTAAACTTTGAGTGAAGATTATTCAACATTTAGCTGAACAAATTGGATCAATTTTTTATTTTGATTCTTTAAGTTCATAAATTAAAATAAAAAAATTTGATCAAATTTGACCAGTTAAGTGCCGAGTAATCTTCGCTAGAAGTTTAGATGCCTATAAATAAAGCTGCAGCTTAATTTTTTTTTAAATTTAATGAATATTTCTCGACATCCAGCTATCAAAATTGACCAAAGTTTTTTTTATTTTAATTCTATGAAATCACAGAATTAAAATAAAAATAATTTTTCATCAAATTTGGATAGTTAGGTGTCAAGAAATCTTCAATAAAGTTCAAAGAAAGATGATTTTAGCCCAATATTTCAAGTTTTTGTTTTTTAACTTTTGGTGATGATTTTTCGATAAACATTAGTCCAAATTCAATGAACTTTTTTTTAATTTATTTTTACAAAACTACAGAATTATTTTTTTTCTTTTTTTTTTTACAAAATTTTATCAAGTACAGGGAGGTACCATATGGGGCGCAGACAATAGAAACAGCCCATTTTTACATATATTTATTTTGAGATAATTGAGTTTAATCATTTGTTTTGATTTTCGGACTAATCTGGGATTAATCAAATTTTATGATTTTGATTGGTTAAATGTAACATGTGACTATCGGGTAATATCGTGATGTGTTGGCTCTATGCAGCCTCGTGAAATTTTTCTATAACATTATCTTGATTTTTTATTATGCAAATCGACTTTCATTTTTAATTGAAAAATGTCAACCACGTCAAAATTTATATAAATCTAATAAAAACTCGATTTCAAAAAATTTGTAAAAATGGGCTGTTTCTATTGCCTGCGCCCATATTATTATAAGGGTGCTGACATTTATTACCTAATATCCATTTACTATAGGGGCTTACCCCACCCTCAGATAAGATTTATAAATAGAATTTTGGCCAATTAAATTTAACTAAGGTAAGATTTTTCTTGACCCCCCACCCCCTAAAATATTACCTAATAAATGGCACACTTTTTAAAAATTTATATTGAGAAAATAACAAGATATAAAGCTAAAAATTGTATAAAGTATTATTAAATCTAAAGCTTTAAATAAAAATAAGTTCAAAAATTCTATGCAGTAGTTTTTAAGTTAATTAAGGTTACATAACTTTGTATAATATTATATTTGTACAAAATTAGTAATTTTTAAAAAGTTAGTTATTATAATTACTATATATTAAAAAAATATTTATTAAGTAAACTAAATATGATTATTACTATATTACCATGAAATAATGCACACCTGTATAGTGTTTCAATCACCTGCACAGGGTTGGTACATTTATCCATTGAGTAAATGGAGAACACTCTATTGGCATCACTATATTGCTCTATTGAGAATAATTTGCAAATAGAGCCAATAGAAACCAACTAGCTTATAATATAGTATTTGTTAATAAATATCTAATTCCATTGGCTCCATTGGTTTGCAATTTTTTCAATGGAGTATATCCATTGCCAACCTGCCTATGTGCTATTTTGAGGTAACCCAATTTTTTTTATTCTGTACCAGTAAAATCTAAACCTTAATATATAAATATATATATATATATATTTAGGATGTTGATAAAGCACATTACTGGTGTTCAACACCACATGTGTTTGGGTTAATCAAAATTCATGAAATTTGAATAATGTAAAGATTAGGTGCAACCTGAATTTTTCAAATAATTGGTTTTTTTCAAAAATTGTCTATATCGAAAAATTATATCTAGCAAACCTATTTTTATGTTCTAACAAAAAAATTCTTTGCAAAATTTTGGTATATACTAACCCTAACCCAAACCCTAAAACAAACTCTAACCCTAACCCTAATGGCAAAAATATTTTTTTGTATATTATAATTTGTATTTACTGGTATTGAACACTACTGGTGTGATATATACATATTGTATATATATAATAAATTAACCTATTGTTGAACTTCTACTTAGTAATAGTAAAAAGTGAATTATTTATTTTTTAAAACTTGCACATATATAAAGTATCTCCTATAGATTTATGGCCTGATTTTTCTTAGTTCTTTGGCATTATTCTATAGTAAAACATTGATTTATTATCATATTCTAGTATTAAAATCAAAAAGAATGACTAACAATTTATTATTCTGCTAAGATTAGTGCTAATTAAAGCAGTTAAAGCTAAAAAGAATAAATATAAAGCATTCTTTGAATATTTTTGTTATGCATTCAATTATATAGTATTTTATATATAGTATGCACTATTTCAGGACATGCATAGGCATTATTTTGAAACCCAGTATGCTATTTTTAGAGAATGCGTTTTCAAAATAATACCTATAATCATTACTTTAGTATTTAAAATTTGTTTAGTATAATAAATTGTATATAATTCTAAATTTTAAAAACTTTTAAAAAATTTTAACCTAATTATTATTATTAATTAAAGTTAAATTATTAATTAAATTTAATTGATGATCCGCCACAAATCGATAGTGTGATCATAGTGTAATGTGATGCAGATCCTTACTATTTGTTGATATGAAAATCCTAAAATGTAGGAAATTTTTTGCCCACCCAAGGTAAACATTTTTTCTTACTAAGTTAAAGAGTCATGTCTACTAAGTGAAAATTGTAGAGCCCATCAAGACGAGTCTAATGGTAGTTAGATAATCAAAATCGGACCAGTAAATAATGAGATACCTTTGAAAATGATTGACTGACTATATATAAACAAAAGGTTTAAAATTTTATATAGTCAACCAATCGTTTTTTGAAATATCTTATTATCTACTAGTCCGATTTCAATGATCTAACTACCATTAGTCTTGTCTCGATGAGCTCTACAATTTTCTCTTAGTGGACACGACTCATTAACTTAGTAAGAAAAAAGGTTTTCTAAGTTTTCCTTAAGTCGCCAAAAATATCCTATATTATAGGATTTATATAGTAATTTGCATTACATTACACTATGTTTACACTATCGATTTGTGGCGGATCATCAATTAAAATTAAAAAATTTCCAATACAATAATTATTACTATATTTAGAAAACTATTTAAGCCAAGTACCTTTATATATTTTTTACTAGAGATGTTAAATTGCTCAAGCAGTTTGGTTTATGTTCGAAGCATATTTGCTTAGATACCAAAGCAAACTGAACTAGTTTTACAAACCAGTTAATATAAGCATGCTTATATAAGCAAATTTATATAAGCATGCTTATACAAGCATGCTTTATATAAGTAAACTTGTATAATAAAAATATCAAATTGCTCAAGCAATTTAGTTTATACTTGAAGCATTTTTACTTTGATACTAAAACAAATTAAAAAAACTGGTTTTTATTAAAATTGTTTAAAAATACCAAAAATCTAAATTTCCAATAGTACTATAGCCAATATATAAAATATTAAAAGAACAATTATACCAATACATTATTAATTTAAGATTTATATTTTAAAAAAAACTCAACATAATTATAATTTCAAAAAATTAAATCTTATATATATAAATATTATTTTAAAATAATAATTCTAAGTTTTATTAGAGTTAAAATAAAAACTAAGTTAGTATAAGGTTAGATAATAGCATATTATAGTTATTTTGATTTTAATTTGGTATTTGATATTTAGATTATATTCAGAATTATGTATTTACAGGATTATGATTCTCAGAATTGTAATTATTCAGAAGTTATTAAAACATATAAAAAATTATTTATAAAAATTTTCAAAATTTGATCTAGTTGAGTTATGAGAACCAATAATTAACTTTGTATAGCTATTGTAACAAAAATTTAATTGTTAAATTATTAACAGATAAAGCCAATAAATATGTATTCTTAGAATTAAATGAAGCATATTTGCTATGAACAAATTTAATTAAGCTAATTTATATCATATTTGCTTTTGAGCAAATTTGAAGTATAATTGCTTTATGCAAGTTTGAAGCATTAAAAGCATATTTCTTTTAAGCAGTGCTTAAAAAATTTATAAGCAAACTGTAAAAGTTTGTGCTTGGAACCTGCTTGAGCAGAGTTTATATAAGCATTTTAACATCTCTATTTTTTACTATTTAATTAAAATTAGGGTAAAGATTAGTTAAAAGTTAGATTGGAGATATCTTATAAATAAAATTGCTTTTTCAATATTTTTTATTAATGCTCTAAGGCAAGTTTAGATAGTTGTTTTTTATATTTTGGTATTTTTACTTTTTTTCTTTGTTTTTGTCTAGTCAAGCTAATTTGTAATGATCAAAATTTACAATATGATTGGCTGCTAGTTATGTGAAGGTTCCTGGCTTTAATTGATCCCTATATTTAGTAATTTTATGAATATTTTTTTAAAAAATTTAAAATTTCAAAATATGTATAATTTTTTATACTAACAAATTTTATTTAGTAATTAAGTTTGGTTTATTTAATAAAAAATTAAGTTTTATATATACTAAAATTTAAATTCATATTTATATTAAAACTATATTAATAAATAGTAAATTGTACAAATAAAAAATTTAAAAATTACAGAACTAACCAGGCAATAAAAGGCGTAGACATGGAGGCATGTACGTGTCAAGAACCAATGGAGCTCTGGGCATACCCATATAGGAGTCTTCAGACGCTAAGAGGATTTGGGACTACCAATATGGGTATGGGGGCATTCATAAATAACGTTATGTACCCCCTCATAGTAGTGCTGGACCCCCCTACTATATAAAAAATTTTCAAAATCTGTATGTTTATATATAAAATTTTACAAAAACTTGAATATATTATAACACAGTAATCCGATTTAGATGATTTAGGTACTATTTGATTTGTCTCAGTGAGACGAATCCAATGATACCAAACCATTTTATTTGGATCACTGGATCAATAGTCATTCACAAAAAACTATTGTATTTTTAGTAATTTTATAAGAAAACATAATAACCAATAGTATTTGGCCAATAAAATTTGATCCAGTGATCCAAATAAAATGAAATTGGTACCTTTCGACTCCTCTCACTGTGACGAATCGAATGGTACCAAAATCATTAAATTTAGACTACTGGTTCAATTTTTAGCCGATTTTTTCTAAAAAATTTACATTATATTTTTTTGACCCCCCCTACAAATGGGAATATAGAAGGCTCTGGTAGGTTTTAGACATGGATAAAAGGTTTCACAGCCTTAAGTCCTATTCTCAATACTTGTATATAATATGTATATATAAAAGGCACCGCCATATGTCAATTTGCTTAAGTATTAATAAAGTTTGGGGCAGGAGCTACATCCTTAATATTAAAAAAAAAAAAAGAAATTTTTTAAAATTAATTATTTTATTCAAAATTACTTTGTATTGCCTGCAGTGATCATTATAAGATAATTGTTGCATAATCTGATCATCCTAAATATGATTAGGCTTTTGTTTATTATTCATTTTTCTTTATATTAGATATTAATTTTTTTTGTTGACCTTTTATTTTAGCTTTTGTCTATTTCGCTATCATATCGCTTTTGGAGTCATTCATTTGAAGTTAACGCTTTTGGAGTTACCCTTTGGAGTCACTATTTGGGAATCACAAGAGTCACACTTTTAGAGTCTTGTCATTGTGAATTTTGGTGTGTCGCTTTTTCTGGTATTTTTTTTAAAGAAGCCATTGTCATTTTTGACGTTGTATAGTTTTTTTTTTCTGACTAATTTTTGCTAATTTTTTTAGCTTTTGTTTATTTTGGCATTACTTTAGAGTTGCTATTTTGTAGTCTTATCATTATTAATTTTGGTGTATCATTGTTTTGGTACTTATCAGAGAAATTGTTAACAGTTTGAGCAATATATATATTTTTAAGTTGCTTACAAATTTTTGCTTTGATTTTTGTATCCTTTGTTTACTTTGAAGTCATTGTTTTGGTGTTTCTATTGTTAGAGGTCGCAGTATTTGAGGTTTTGCCTTGGTTTTGTTTTTTTTTTTGCTTTGTTTTTGTGGTATGTTATTTCATTTGCATCATTCATTTTAGAACCTACACTTAACTTAGTTTTTAGACAAGTTCATGAACAACCTGAACTTAGTATAAGGTTAGGATCGAATGATTTTTAGATGATTTTGTGAATCTTCATTTTGTTGAGTTTCTTTTAGATAGGGCTAGAGTGAATAGCTTAAAAGTTGTTTTAAGGTTTGGTTTGATTGTATTATAGACAAGTTTGTGATCTTTGTTTTGTTGAGCTTCTTTTAAATAGAGTTAGAGTGAACGACCTAGAATTTGTATAGGGTTAGGTTGGGTGTTTTTATTTAAGAATAGAGTGTAATGATATTATTTCTATTATGAAATTTATTGTTATGATCATCAGTAATACAAAATTACTAATACTAATATTAGATCGAATATTCTAGATATTTTGTTTACTATCAAAAACCGGTTTTAACTTGTTTTGTCCCAACTATTACTAACTTCTTGACATATTTTTTAAAGGATTTTATAATTTATTGCACCTGCAATATATTGCACTCTAAATCATATGATCAACAGGTAGCAATCAAATTGCCGACAATCACTTCACAGACATCAATCTGCACTGACAATCATTTTACTGACAAGCTTATTTACCAATACAAAATTCGCTGACACTTGATTTACCGATAGTTCCTTTTCACCGACAAGTTGATTTTATCGATACGCACTTCACTGACAGTTACATTTACGACAAAATCAACTTATCGACAAGCTCATTTTACCGAAAATAGAATATACTGTTACAGTGGAGAGGCCTTCTTTAACTCCTTACTATAACAACGACATGGCTACAGGGATCCTTTATCGGTTTATAGAAGTGTCCAAGAGGTAGGTATAATTTCTTAGTCTGTAAGAAATTATACTCTTCTCTAAGGGCAGTTCGGTATAAAACACAAGAGATAATAGGCAGTTTATTAATTTAACAAGAGGGTTTCCAAGGTGTTTGTTCCTTAATAATCCCAATGTTTATTAATAATAAGAGAGGAGGATAATAATATAAAGATAAAGATAAAATACAATGTCTGGATCTATTCTAGTCTACCTTGACTAAGGGAAATTCTGTGCCTTTAAATACATTTTAGAATAAACGCTATAAGCGTTAATTTAAAAGAGCAATATAAGCGATATAAGCGTCATAAATGGTATAAGCATTATAAGTGTTATAAGCATTATAAGTGGTATAAGCGGTATAAGCGATATAAGCAGTATAATCGTTACAAGCGGTATAAGCGGTATAAGCGGTATAAGCGATATAAGCGTTATAAGCGATATAAGCGTTATAAGCGATATAAGCGTTATAAACAGTATAAGCGTTATAAGCGGTATAAACTAATTCTAAATGTCTACTTCTTAAGATTATAAAATAAAAAATAAAATAATAATAAAATACATTAAAATAATGACTATTCATTCTATAACATTTCTATCCCCTTAAGAAAATTTACTCCGTAAATTCCTTCTCTAATTCTTCTAGTAAACCAGTATAATTTTTAAAGAGAATTATATACTATCTAATTATAAAATGTTAAAAGTGGTTTAAAATAAATAATAAAGTATTACGGTTTCTGCATCTAAGAATTTAAGTGTAAGGTATCAAATTTGTTAAAGTCTGTATCTATTGTTGTCTTTTCCAATTAATTGTTTTAATTTTCATCGAATACTTCATGTAGCTCCGAAGTGAGTAACTTGAGTAGTCGTAATATGTATATTTTCGCGGTTCTGGTCCTTAGTTTCAGTCACGACATATTGTACGTGTTCTGTTGGTCATGATCACTACGTTACACTAGAAGATCATGTGTACGGTTAAAATTTAAATTTTTCCGATTAACATTTGCTAATTTAATAATTTTTTTTTCCACTAGAGCAAAGATCTTGGGACCGTCGTCGTTCTTGGAGTTCTTATTTAGTCTTGGAGTCAACGTTCATGAAGTTCGTAGACTTGTCGTCGTATTTGGTGTTAGTTTCTTTAGTAGTCTTTGTCTTGAAAATCGGCATTCTTCGGCATCAACGCTTTCTTTCGCATGGCCGTTTGGACATTTTTGTGGACTTGGACTTCGACTTCGTCATTGGTGGGTCTACTTCGGAGAGGTAAGAGTTGTTTCTAGTAGTCTTCACTTTGGGGAATCATGTTGTATTTCTGTAGGATTTTCATTTACGTAGTTCGTTCATTATTTTCTAGGTTTCGTCAGTTGGTTACTTCTTGTGGATCTAGGCCTTGACATTTGTAGAGCTTCTTCTGTTAAATCCTTGTTGGTACGAAGTGGTCATGTAATTTTTATTGTCTTTACTTCGTCTCGTAGGTCCTGATTCTAGTGCTTGGAGTGGCTTCAGTTTCGGTAACCTTGGTCAACATCGTTCTTGGTAGGTTTCTTTCTACGTTCTTGGCATGTTTCTTTGAAATGGTCTCGTTAGGTCTGGGGTCTGATTCTAAGTTAAGTATTATGCTTCTTTTTCTAAAATTTTTTTTTTATTTTGTATTTGTTCGTTGGTCTTTTCAAGTCTTATTCTTCATTTTTGGGTAGTGCCAGTTTTCTTCCGTTTTGAATGTGATCTATATCTTGCTTCGTCGAGTTTTAAGTCTGAAACTTTGCACTCAACGACTTGAGATTTTCCTTTTCGTATATAAGCTTTGTCTATTTCAGGTGGATCTTGTCTTGCTTCCTATGGGGTCTTGTAAGGCGGTCGTCCCGTTTTTGTCTCTGCTGTTGAGGGTGGTAGTGCTTGCTAGTCCGATTCTTTCATCCTTAGTAGGGTCTTTCTTGGAGTTTTCGACGTAGGCAGGTATAGTCTTGAGTATGTCTTTTTAGAAACGGTCTTGTCTTGTTTTGCTCAACTGGTTCTTATTTGGTTTGGCCTGGTCTTTCTTTGTTAAATCTGGGGCTTGGTCCAGGTAGCAAAATTAGGTGACGATTGAATAAGTTTTATGATTTTGGGTCTTGGGGTTCAAATATCGATACTATATTAGGTTCGCCGTAGGTAAGGTTTCCATTGTTTGGTATCATTGTCTGATACTGTGCTGGGTGCTAGATTCTTGTCAACAGCCAGTTTTAGCTTTAGCTTGAAGGGTGGGAATTGAGTTAGAAAAGAAAATAGTTTAGGTAGATTTATAGTTATGAAGAGAGGTAGGAACAGGCGTCTAGGAATTGGGTCTTGTGGTTTGTAAGTAAAATTAGGTCTGGGGTAATTAGGAATAGTTATTTAGGATTAGATTCAGGATGATGATTCGAGAATTATGGATAGGATTTAGGGGGTATTAAATAGTTAGGATAGGAGTTTCGAATGGATAGGTTTTTGGTTGTTTGTAAAGTAAAATCGGTTTTTGAGTAAAGTGGGTAAAATGTATTAATTAAGATTAGTGTAAATATTATAATTAAATAAATGCACATAAACAAAGGAGCTGTTTCACTATAGCATATATTTTATCATGTTCACTAAGAATCGGGAAATTGGTAAAATTTGTTGCTTCATTTTGCGATAGCATATACGTCACGGGATGCTATTAACTTCCTAATTTGGGGGTTTCGGCATTTAGAACTTTGGTTTTATCGAAATAAAGTATAAATCTAGTTGAGTGTCCTGAAAATATAAAAGTGTGTTAATTCGTTCAAGCATTCCTTGCCTTAATTTAGTTAAAATTGGTTTTCTTTCAATAAATAACATTTTAAGCCTTTGTCTCAATTCCGTTAGAATTGGTTTCCTTCCAATAAATATAAAATAATATTTTAAGCCTTTGCCTTAACTCAACAAGAGTTGGATTCAAAAATAATATTGTTTACAAAAATTCTGTATCTAAAATAAACTACTGTATTTTTAAAAGATAAAATAAAATGTTCATTATTATTCTATTTTAGAATAATTTCAAAACCAGTTATCCAAAAAAAAGAGTCCATGAATAATTTTTAAGAGAGTATGAAAAGTGTTAATTTGTTTAAACAAGAAGTTTAGTTATTAGGCTGCAAAGTTGAACTATAAGTGTCCATGTTTCAAGTGAAAAATAATAGTTGTTTTCTATTAAAAGACTAGAAATTGACTTCACTATTCCATTCCGTTGTTGATAAAGTTGTTGTTTTTCTTGTGGTTGCTTTTGTTTTGAGAATCTTTTATGTTGCCTCTTTTTCCAAAAATAATATCCTTTTGACATTTTGTTTCTAAAGAAGAATACCATCATAGAGGTAATGTCCAATTGTTTTTAAATGTTTCCCAATTATTTTTAATATTTCCAACAATTTTTAATGCTTTCCGCCAGAAGACACCAAATGTTACAGTAGGAAGGCCTTCTTTAACTCCTTACTATAACAATTACATGGCTACAGGGATCCTTTATCTGTTTATAGCGGTGTCCAAGAGGTAGGTATAATTCCTTAGTCTGTAAGAAATTATACTCTTCTCTAAGGGCAGTTTGGTATAAAACACAAGAGATAATAGGCAGTTTATTAATTTAACAATAGGGCTTCCAAGGTGTTTGTTCCTTAGTAATCCCAAGAGTTTATTAATAATAAGAGAGGAGAATAATAATATAAAGGTAAAGATAAAATACAATGTCTGGATCTATTCTAGTCTACCTTGACTAAGGGAAATTCTGTGCCTTTAAATACATTTTAGAATAAACGCTATAAGCGTTAATTTACAAGCAATATAAGCGTTATAAATGGTATAAGCGTTATAAGCATTATAAGCATTATAAGCGGTATAAGCGGTATAAGCATTATAAGCAGTATAATCGTTACAAGCAGTATAAGCGGTATAAGCGGTATAAGCGTTATAAGCAATATAAGCGATATAAGCGATATAAGCATTATAAGCGATATAAGTGTTATAAACAGTATAAGCGTTATAAGCGGTATAGACTAATTCTAAATGTCTACTTCTTAAGATTATAAAATACAAAATAAAATAATAATAAAATACATTAAAATAATGACTATTCATTCTATAACAATACCGACAAGCATATTCTACCAACAATACAATTCGTCGACAATACGATTTGCTGATAATACAATTGCTAACAATACAACTCGTTGACATATAAGACCACAGCAATGTAATAAACTACCAAGAATAATTACGTATTATGCAATTTATTAATAATGACAATAAAAATTGCACATTTTATTAAAGACAATAATAATAATAAGACAGGGTGAAACCTGAGTCACCAGCTAGTAAAACCTGTGTTTATTAGTAAAATCTGAGTTTTTTAAAAAAATAAATAAAATCTGAGTTTATTAGTAAAACCTGAGTTTATTAGTAAATTCTTAGTTTTTAAAAAAAAATAAGTAAAATCTGAGTTTATTAGTAAAACCTAAGTTTATTAGTAAAATCTGAGTTTATTAAAAAAAATAAGTAAAATCTGATATAGAACGATATAGATAGGGTGAAATCTGCTATGGGGAGTAACAAAAATCAGGTGATTTTTTAGGGGGAGGGGGGTAAAAAAAGTTAAAATTATATATAAGAACCTGACTATTTATATATTAAGAAAGAGGGAGGGGGGTAGGCCTCTGATAAAAAATAATCAGGTGATTAATGACACTGCCCTATTAACCAAAAACAGTCTAAACTTTGAGTGAAGATATCTTGACAACCACCTGATCAAATTCGATGAAAATTTTTTTATTTGAATTCTATGTAACCATAAAATTCAAATAAAAAAAGTTTCATCAAATTTGATCAAGTAGTTGCTAAGATATCCTTGATCAATGCTTTGTCAAAAATTTAAAACATATATATGCATTTTGAAATTCTCTAAAACTTTGATCAAAGATATCTTCGCAACCACCTGGTCAAATTCGATGAAAATTTTTTATTTGAATTATATGGATACATATAATTCAAATAAAAAAATTTTCATCGAATTTGATCAGGTGGTTGCAGAAATAACTTTGATCAAAGTTTTGTCAAAAATTTAAAACGTATCTGTCATGTGATACGCGTTTTGAAATTCTCTAAAACTTTGATCAAAGATATCACTGCAACCACCTGATCAAATTCGATGAAAATTTTTTTATTTAAATCATATGGATTCATATAATTCAAAGAAAAAAATTTTCATCGAATTTGATCAGGTGGTTGCAGAGATATCTTTGATCAAAGTTTTGTCAAAAATTTAAAATGTATCTGTCATATAACAAATACGTTTTAAATTTTTGACAAAACTTTGATCAAAGATATCTCTGCAACCACCTGATCAAATTCGATGAAAATTTTTTTTATTTGAATTATATGAATCCATATAATTTAAATAAAAAAATTTTCATCGAATTTGATCAGGTGGTTGCAGTGATATCTTTGATCAAAGTTTTAGAGAATTTCAAAACGCGTATCATATGACAGATACGTTTTAAATTTTTGACAAAACTTTGATCAAGGATATCTTAGCAACTATTTGATCAATTTGATGAAACTTTTTTTATTTAAATTTTATGGTTTCATAGAATTCAAATAAAAAAATTTTCATCGAATTGGATCAGGTGGTTGTCAAGATATCTCCATTCAAAGTTTTAGAACAGTTTTTGTTTAATAGCGGATTTCACCCTATCTATATCGTATCTATATCAGATTTTACTTATTTTTTTTAATAAACTCAGATTTTACTAATAAACTCAGGTTTTACTAATAAACTCAGATTTTACTTATTTTTTTAAAAAACTCAGATTTTACTAATAAACTCAGGTTTTACTAATAAACTCAGATTTTACTTATTTTTTTTTAAAAACTCAATAAACTCAGGTTTTACTAGCTGGTGACTCAGGTTTCACCCTGTCGTATAATAATTATTGTCACAGCTGATGCTGAAGTTATGACCTATTTTGATATAAAATTTTAAAATTTTCTTTGAATGTTTTTTTTCGTCTTTGTCTTATAGGGTTAGGGTAGGGTTTGGGTATAGATTTCATATTTATAGAGTATATGTGGATTTTAGCAGGGCTTATAGTTTCAAATCGAGACCCTATAACTTCAGCATCAATTGTGATACTTAAGGCATCTGGCGAATTGTTTGTCAGTGAATTTTTGTTAGTAAATTGTATTGTAGGTAGAATAATCTTGTCGGTAAATTCTATTTTCGGTAAAATTAACTGTCGGTGAAGTATGTGTCAGTAAAATCAACGTGTTGGTGAAAACATACTTGTCAGCAAATCGAGTATCAGCAAGTTATTTGTCGGTAAAAAAAGCTTGTCGGTAAAATAGTTGTCGGTGTAGTGTTATATCTGTGAAGTGATTGTTAGTGAAATAATACGGATTCATGATCAACTTCTTAATAAATATATTTTATTTAAAACTATATAATACATATATATACTTCAGATGCCGATTTTTTGACCAGCATTAAAATATAAACTATATACCCTAACCTAATTCTAACCCTAACCCTATCATAACTTAGGCTATTAATAGTTAAGACAAGTGTTAGTCCTCACTCTATTAAATAGTAAAATAGCCAATTTATATGGCATATTGATAGTATACTCAACTTCAAATTTTATTTTTTTTTTTTTGATATTAATGGTGAGACCTTGCTCTTATCTTTATTAAATTTAATGGAAACTTTTTACAATTGGAAAAAACTTCATGTTTTAAATCTAATGCTAAGAAAAAGAACTCAGACATATAGCTAGATAAACAAAAGTAGACCTAGTACTTATCTGCGGCCTAAACCAACTCAACTTCAAATTTATTAAAGCATATAAGACAATATTACATATAAATCGATTCCTTTTTAGGTCAGTATCACTTGCACAATCAAGTACTCACCTGAATATAATGCTAGTCTTAATGTTATATAGTGATAGTAATTTTAAATTTTTGATTCATACCAAATATGTATATATGCTATCCTACTATTTAAATTTGCTGATCTTCAGCTTTTTTTGAACACGTTGCAACATTATGACCTATCTTCTTACAATAACTACAATAATTCTGACACCTTTTTTCGTCGAGCAAAGGTTTATTTCTTAAATGCTGGTTTTGGTTATTGTTATAGTGGCTGGATAGTTTTGGTCGTCCTCTAGTAGCAACTTTTCTCAAATTTCTAATACTAATATTTGGAAAAGTATTCTCGTTATTTGATTCTTCATTTTCTGAATAATTTACTTGCTGATTGCTATTCTCTTCCTCACGTAGATTTATACTAGTCAAATATGATTTAATTATTTCAACAAATGTATGATCCTGGTGTATTACATACTTGTCAACTGCAGTATGAACCAATTTCCATACTTCACCATAAAATAGCTATTCATTTATAAAGCTAGCGTCTTGGGTAAAATTCTTATTATTTATGAAATAGTTGAAGCCATTCAAAATGCTGATTATTGCTATCACTTCCTGGATTATGCCATAATTTTCAATATCATCGGCAAACTGTTGCCATAATAATCAGGTTCTATTATTACATCATCTTGATACATTTTAGGAATCCACTAAATATTAATGAGCTGTATATTAAATTGTGCTGCTTTGTAATGTTCATAAGATGGAAATAATGCCTACAAACCAATCGTTGTTTCTGTTGCAACAAGCAAATACAACTATATGATCTATTGGTAAGGCAAAAAACTACATGGTTTATATCTTGTCTTGTAACTTTCGAAACTTTCCAAACCTCCTCAATTTTTGTACAATCTAATTGTTGTAGAAGGAATTGCGCACATAAAAATACACTATCCAGTTCATTCTCAAAGTTATCACTCTTAGATAGCTTACTTACAGGCATGTTTTTAATTTCTTCAATATTAGAATGGAATGAAATATAATATACACTTTCCTTCATTTGGCCAACTAAAAAATCGTGCAATATTTGGCTGCAAGTAATGACCAATAATTGATTCAATAGTATTAACTGTAAAAGGGATACCTCTAATTAATTCCTCATATTGTTTTTGTTTTGTGTTATTGTTAATATTATTTATCAAAACCCTTCCAAGTTCATAAAGAGAGATATTACTACTTTCAATAAGATGCTTAAGGCAGGCATTTTGACTTTTCACAAATAACATCGATTCAATACCAAGTGTAAATAATGTAGTAGTAAATCTGCAGGTCCACGATCTACACTTATTATACAAATAATTTTAAAGGTATGTACTTGCAGCTGGATAATTTTTTATCATTTCTTCCCAATAATGATAAAAGACATTAGGTATATCAGAATTATGACATTTTCAAAATAATAAATAAAAATCAGCAAATGAATCACCAAGCCTTCCATGAAGCACCTTTTTAACATTTTCTTTCAAATGCCAAATACAAAGAATATAATGGGTTGTAGTGTATTTAGTTATTATATCGTCTTCCATAGCAGGATCCCTATTGGTGACAAAGATATTGGGAATTTTTTCTCTTGTTGCTTTCTTTGTTATACGTAGAACCCACTAGTATGATATCTTAGTTTATCACTTAATAACGCCTGAGCAACAATTCGTGACTTTATATTATCATCTACAACTACAAATAATGATAGTAGTATATAATAATGGTTTGTCTTAGATGTATTATCATGCCCTATTGAATCACCAAACTCATGCCACAGAATAATTTGTTCTGAACACATCCAGAAAATTCCCATGCGGGTATTTGTTTTCAGTTCCCAGGTCACTTCAATAAACCATCTTAGATCTTCATGCTTTTTAGCTTGCAACTTTTGTAGAATCGTGCTGCATTAACTCTATTATACTATGCTAATTCTTTATATCGTTGAATTTTTGTATTGAGGTCTTTTGTATAAACTGGTTGAAGGGGATGTTTTTTTAAATTTTTCTAATGATTGTTGCACCGAAATGGCATTCTTTTATACAGAACTCAATATCTTCATTTCATTAGTGAATGCTTTCTTTTTTTTAAAACTGTAGCACTTTAGGATACATAGTATAATTATGCTTATTCACAAATGTTGTTACAAAAACAAGGTTATTTGGATTCCATTTTAGTGCTCTTGAGAGGTGCTATTGACAACCTTTTCTTACAGTTTTTCTAGGCTTTTCAGAGTTGGCTTGTTAATAACTACCAAAATGACGACAATAGATCACTCTTTTTCTTATTATTTTTTTATTTTTAGAAATTTTGGTAGATGAACTTCATCCTATTACTATCATAAAACCCATGTATGCAGTATAATTTCATATGTGGTTTTCTGCTTCATCAAAATCACCAAACGATTGGCCCTCTTCTATCGTAACAATTTTATGTGACATTTCAATATCATTAGACAAAAATTCATCTTCTATACTATCATCTACATCAACATTTCCACTAATATTCACATTAATGTTCTCACTAAAGCCTACATAGTATCTAAACTAAAGTTAACTCTAGCATTCATATTAGTGTTCACATTAAGGTCCACTCCAGTATTTGCATCAAAGTCCATATCATCAATATCTAAGCCACTATTAACGTTTGCATCACCTTGATACACTTTATCCAAAGAACATTTTATATATTAGTGCTGATTATGTTTTTATCAGGTAGGTTCTGTTTATGATTTGTATCCCTTATACTTACATATAAAAACAGTACACTAGTATAGTGTTGTCACTTGGATGTGTTCATACTATATTTTTTGTCCACGTCCAAGATTGTCCAAAATCGTCCAAGCCTATGTCCCATGTTTAACTAATCAATAAAGTAATTTAAAAAATATATAATTATATATTTTTTAGGTGCTGGATTCATTGGTAAAAAAATTAAAATAGATTATCTTAATAAAATTTTAAGTAATTTTAATTTGAAAAAATGTCCAAAATGTCCAAAAAACGTCCAAGTGACAATACTGTACTAGTATTTACATCAAAGTTCATATTAACGTAGGTCCCGGAATATACATAGATAAGTCAGGTTAATTATAGGGTTACTAAAAAAAGAAAGATCTGCAAAATAACTTCAAAAATAAGCAAAAAAATTTCTATAAATAGAAAAGATCTGCATAAAAAACCTCAAAAATAAGCAAACTCATACCTAACCTATCTATGTATATTTCAGGGTCCTATTAAAGTCCACACCAGTGTTTATATCAAAGTCTACATCAAAGTCCATATTGAAGTCCACATTATCAATATCTAAGCTACTATTAATGTTCGCACCATCTTGACATGCTTTATCCAAAGAATATCTCATATTGTTAACGCCTATTACGTTTTTATTTTGTTCACGATTTGTATCTCCCATGTTTTTATATGAAAATGGTATAGCAAAGAAAATATGTACATAAGTAAATGAAAAGAAAAAAGACAAAAGGAAACTTGAGTTTAACTTATTTATATAGCATTACCTCATTGATGTAAACAATCTGCTGAGTTTGAATTGAAACCTGGATATGAGTGTAGATTATCATTATCGTCAATGATGTAAACAATCAGCTGGGTTTAAATTTGATAAAGGTAGATACTGTAATCCTATGATTGAGTGCAATGTGTTGCTTGACACAACATATTATAATATCCTTTTTTAAAAAAAATTAAATATAAACTATTAAATTTTTAGCATCGAAATGAAATTCAGATATTGAAAATACTGTAAATCTATTTTTTTTTTTGATATAAACAAAATGCATTTTATTTAGCTATAGTAGTAAGTTTTTGTATGCTATGATACATAATATGGCAATTTTAATATTATTGAAAATGATCGACATACACTCTACCCTTAAATAAATGTATATAATTTTCTGCAATATCGTATATAATTTTCTGCAATATCGTATATTAAGTATCATATTCGAATTACATTATCACATGATTCAATTTGATTGATCGATCTATAATCAAGCGATATTAACAATAATCACTGCAGGTGATAAATAGCAAACCTCTTTTTTATTTAAAAGCTTTATATTTAAATATAGGCTGATGCAGAAAGATTTGTACCTCAAAAAATTTCATAATTTTGATACTAAGGGAAATTTTTTTCTTTATTAATAATTAAAAATTTTTTGTATCAAATAAATAGGTTTTAATCTAACTTATTATAATATTTTATTGTTTTAACATTGTTTTATTTTAATAATTAAGCATGTACAATTTACTGTATTTGAAAAAAAACCAAAAATTTTTTTTTTAAAAAAAAAAATATTTTAAATAATTTCGCAACCAATATGCAGTTCTATGAACTTGTACTTCGCAAGTGCATTAATGTGCATATAATAAAGATATAGTTAAAATTTGGACAAAATTGAATTACTAGTTGTGAAAAAATTAAGCTTTAAAGTGAGACAATTTGATTTTTTTTACTATATACGTGTATATATAAATTACTGTAGTAAATTATATAGCAAAAAAAAAAGTTACTATTAATAAATTTTTTTATTTTATCAATAAAATAATCAAAAAATTTTATTTTTATCAATCCGGTAACCTAATAAATATATTAAATTAAAAAAATTAAAAATTAATTTGTACAAAAAATATTTTAATCAAAGCTATTTGAGGTACAACTCTTTTTGCATCAGCCTATAATATTTATCTCTTAGATTGTAACACAGACAAATTTGCCTGCGTATTTTAAAATTTTTAATAAAATTTTAAATATTGATTTTAGCTATAACTTTTCTAAGTAAAAAATATTCTTTAAGTTTTGTTTTAGTAACTTTGTTATAAAATTTTTTTAAAATCATTAGAAAACTTTAATATAATAAATGTTTAAAGTTCTTGTATTGGCATTTTTACTATTAAAATTTTTCTTTAGATTTTTTCAAATTTTATATGTTCCCGTCTATAAAAAAAATCTTTACTTCTAATACAAGTTTTAATTTTTACAAGTAAATCATTAAAGTTGCAATAATGAAAGTTGTCATCCTTTATATAAACTACAATATTGTCTTAAGAACTATAGTTCTAAAACTTAAACTAAATAAGATCGCAGAAAAATTGTAATAAAATTTTTTAAAAAAATTTTTTCTTAAAATTATCTATTTTCAGCTTATATGTAACTATAATTTATTTTCTTATAATATAAAAACTAATTTTGCAAAAAAGTAATCCTTATTTTCAAATATAATTGTACAAAGTTTTATTTAATTATTTTAGTATTTTAAAAAAGTAAATCAGAGCTAAAAAAGTGCAAAAACGCAGGCAAATTTGTCTGTGTTCTACTACAATCTAAGGGATATAATTTTAACTTTATATTTTGTTTAATTAGCTCAATATAAATTTTTAAAAAGTGTATATAATAATATAGCTTCCTATTATAGCTATTTAGAAATCATTGCTAGAAATTTTAAAAAATATTTTTGAATTTATTAATAGACCATTGGATAGTTCAGTAGTAACTTGTAAATTATTTTGCTAAATTTTGGTGGTCCTACTAATCTATTTCTAATTACAAATTATATAAGAAAATAAATGACAATTTATATTAAAAATAATTTAGTTTATATAGTAAATAGATCTTGTTTAAAATAGAACATTTTAATTATGATTTTCTGCTGCAATAAAATATTTATAGTACATGTGTTTTGGGGCACAGCTGGTGCACTTTTTGCTATGTTCCATTTATCTATCATGCTAAATTCCATACTAACTATTATGCTATGCCCTATGCTAATTACTGTGTTGCTAACTATCTTGCCATGTCCCAAACTATCATGCTTTTACTATAATGCTATGTTTGTTATTGCACAAAACGTTAGTACTGTATCAAAAAAAAGAAAAAAAATTACTATTGTGTTACTTAATAATGTGCCGTGTACATTATTATACAATGTACTATACATACTGTATGCTAAAAGTTTTACTGATCACTTGTTTTAGCCAATCAGATGCCATTAAAGAACTATACGTACAGTACGTACAGTACGTACTGTATGCTAAAATTTTTCAGGTATCATATAAATGGCACATTACTAGTATTACTAATATCTTGAACTATCATGCATGCTATACTAACTACTATTTTACTAACTATCTTGCTATTCTGAACTATTATGCCTCTACTATCGTACATTTATTATTGCGCTATGTCTATTTGTTCTAAAGAAAAAAAGAAATGTTAGTACTGTACATTAAAAAAAAAATTACTATGTTACTAATGTCCCGAACTATCATGCTTCTACTATTGTACTATGTTCTGTTCTAAAGAAAAAAAGAAATATTAGCACTATATAAAAAACAAAAAAATAGTACTGTGCTACTAACTATCTTGTTATATCCTGAAGCATCATATTCTTACTATCATGCTACATTAGTTATCATGCAAAACGTTAGTACTGTAATAAAAAAAATATATATATTATTGTGCTACTAATGTTTTGAATTATTCTATCATGCTATATTTGTGCTACATTTTGGTTTAAAAAAATAAAAAATATTATTACTATATAAAAAAAACTAATGTGCTAATAAGGGGAGCACCATTTATCACCTGATTTTTTAGGTAAGTGGGGGGTAGAGCAATTATCAGGTCCTATATATAATATAATATATATAATATATATAAATATATATTATTATATATTATTATATATATATAATTTTTAATATTGAATAACTTGATCTACCAGTCCATTTTGATAATTTAACTACCAAAATGTTCACCTTAGTGAGCTGATTCTAAAAGCCTAAAATCACTAAATTCTAATTACAGGATCCTAAGATCAACAAAGATTTGTATTCTATAAACAATTAATAATTAGATATGTCTAATTTGGTGCACTAAGTTCTATGAATACCACATGCCATATCGATCAGAATCAGATTATTTTGGTACTATTCGATTTGTCTCATTGAGACTAGTGCTCCTAGGTCCAGTCCAGGTCCGGTCCGGGATCAGACCAGACTCAGACTCTAAATTTTACTAATTTCAGACTTCAGACCAGACTCAACTATGAGTCCAGTCTGGGTCTGGTCCGAAATCTGCAAACTGGTCTGAGTCCAAATATAATTATATGTATTTTTTGGCACTGAACAAGTTTACTTAGTGCATTTTGTTAGAATAAATAAGTAAAATTTTATGAATCATAAGATTTATAGAATTTTATTAATAAAATTCTATAAAATCTTATAATTCGCAAATTTTTATTAATTAATTCTAACAAAATGCACTAAGTAAACTTGTTCAGCACCTATAAATGTGTTAAACCAGCTGGTTTGTTTTTAAATTTACTTGAAATTTGGAGAAAAGATGCATAATTTTGGATTTTTGATCAAAAAAGTCAAATTTAAGCATCTTTTCTCCAAATTTCAAGTAAA
>QKWP01000140.1:289571-309835 GCA_003550325.1 Gigaspora rosea | reverse complement strand
ATAGTAAAGTCTAAATTTTACTAAGTAAATCGATTAAAGTCGCATAAGTAACATTGTTCAGCAGATCAAAATACGCGTACTCTGAAAATTTATACAGATTGGAGAACTTTTTATTATTTGACTTTTAATTTTTACGTTCAACGGATTTTTTTTTATAAAAAAAAAACCGTTGAACGTAAAAATTAAAAGTCAAATAATAAAAAGTTCTTCAATCTGTATGAAATTTTCAGGGTACGCGTATTTTGATCTGCTGAACAATGTTACTTATGCGACTTTAATCGATTTGCTTAGTAAAATTTAGACTTTACTATATAGCAACTTTCATCGATCGTATGGGTAGCTTATTTTCGGAACTAAAAATTTTGTTGTTGAATTTGAACACGGTTAACTACTGCCTTTTTTTTTCTAGATAGGTTTCTGATTTTCTCTTCGTCACTTTTTTTTGTGTAATTATGTTTTTGGCTTTGGTGGTTAACATGATCATACTGGTACTCAGATCTGAAATTGTATAATTTATAGTAAATTTGAACTTATATGATAATTTTGTATAAAGCTTTTAATAAAATTAAGTGTATAAAGTTATATTAAAATTTTGAGTCTGGATCTGAGTTATATCAGAGTTCTTCGGGGATCTCCCAGACCAGACTCAGACTTGACTAAAAAGTCTGAATATAAAAAATAAATTTACTTAGTAATTTTAAAAATTACTATTAAAATTACACAAAAGTTGAATGATCTTGGGATCCAGTGATTGGATTTTGATGATTTTGGGCTTGTTGGAATCGTCTCACTGAGACGAGCATTTTGGTAGTTGAATCGTCCAAAACAGACCAGTATATCAAAAGATAGCAAATTTTTAATATATATATATGGGGTGTCTTCAATTAAAAGGGCCATTTTTACATTTTTTTGAAAAATGAGTTTTCGTTAAATTCATATAAATTTTGACATGATTGACTTTTTTTAATTATAAATGAAAGTTGAATTACATAATAAAAAATCAAGATAATGTAAAAAGAAAAATTACATGAGGCTGCGTAGAGCCAACACGTCACGAGTTTACCCGATAGTCACCTGCCGTCTTTAACCAATCAATATCGTGAAATTTGATTGATCCCGGATCAGTCCGAAAATCAAAACAAATAATTAAACTCAAATATCTCAAAATAAAATATATGTAAAAATGGGCCCTTTTAATTGAAGACACTCCATATATATATATTATTAAATTTTAACCAATCAAATGCTTAGAAAATTATCAGGTGGGGGGTAGGGGTCAGCTACTTAGTGAAACCCTAATCAGGTGATTTCTGGCGCTCCTCTAACTATCTTGCTATGTCTCGAACTATTATGCGTTAACTATTATATGTTTATTATCACGCTATGTTCTGTTTTAAAGAAAAAAAGAAACCTTAGTATTGCATATATATATATAAAAAAATATATATATATTACTATGTTACTAACACCCCGAACTATCATGCTTTTATTATTGTGCTATGTTCATTATTGTGTTACGTTTTATTCTAAAGAAAAAAAATGTTAATATAGTATATAAAAAATACTATTGTGCTACTATCTTGCTATGCCCCTAACAGTATACATGTTGGCAAAATCCCGACTTACTATAGTTTGGGATTTGTCCGTCATCCCAAATCCCAAATCCCAAATTCTAGTATTACTAATATTTCAAAAACTTTATTAATAATCTTTATTTAAACAAATCATATATATTCTTATAGTTATAAATAATATATTTACAAAATATTAAGATTATTTATTTGATTTAATCTTTTATAAATAGCAATTGTTTTTTTATTATTTGGAATTTGTCCGGGTTTTGCCAGCATGTATACCCTAACAGCTCCTCTAACTATCATACTTGCTACGTTCGTTATTGCACAAAAAGTTAGTATTGCCTTATAAAAAGAGAAAAGAAAAAAATAAAAAATAAAAAATACTACTGTGCTACTAACTATCTTGCTAGTCCTGAACTATCATACCTCTACTATTGTTCATTTGTTATCCATATCTCAGTTAATCTTATTTTAAAGATACAAAGTGCGCATAAGAACAGAAGCAATTTTCTAAATCCAAAAGATGCTAAGTATAATGTGGATATAGGTATTATAACGCACTACCAATTATGACACACACGTGATATCTTGTGATCCAGTGATCAGAGTCAAATGATTTTACTACTATTCAATTCATCTCGATGAGATGAATCGAATGGTAGTAAAATTATCTGATTCTGATCACTGGGTCACAAGATATTGATGTCTAAATAAATAAATAAAATTTTTGATTTTAAGCTTTAATAAAAACCTAATCATAGAATGTTAATAGTGGCTTTTTTATTAAGTAAATCGACCTTTGTTATTAAGACAATTTTCTTCATCATAAGAAATTCTACTTAACTCTAAATTTTTATAAAAATCAGATAATTTTTTACTAATAGTCATTTGTAAAAAATTTATTGCATCATAATAGAAGTTTTTTAAAATTTAATCTTTTAGTGCTTATAACTTGTGAAGTGGTAGTTAAAACAAAATGATTTTGGTACTATTCAACTCGTCTCATTGAGATGAATCGAATGGTACCAAAATTATTCAATTCTGATCACTAGATCACGAATATCACGTGTGCGTCATAATTGGTACACGTATAATAATTTGTTGATTTTTTAGCTTTTTTTTAATTTGCAATATCGTGTGATCTAGTGATTAGAATCGAACGATTTTGGTACTATTCGATTCGTCTTGGTGTGATGAATCAAATGATACCAAAATGTTTAATTCTGATTTTTAGATTATGTGATACTGGCTATAAAAGTTAGCTGTGCCATAATACCTATACTCACCTTACATAAAAAACTAAAGTCAATTATTAAAAATAATCAAAAGAACTGATTATTAATAGATAAATTATGAATTTATTATAACATTACACATTAACATGTAAATGTCGCAATAATTACAGATTAAAAAGTAACTAATTGTCATTTTTAACACATCAAAATGTTTTCCCACGCTCTGATTACATTTTCTAGTTATGACCAATCAAAAACGTTAAGTGCACGAACTTAAAATTAAAATACTGTAATATATTATATATATATAAATATATGCAGTAAAAATTAAAAAATATAGATATAAGGGCCATTAACACTAACATTTATTTGGTATAATCATTGTGAATTTCGACATGTGATTGTTACCATTTATGCTATCCATTTTTTACATGTGCAAAATGATTAGTAAAAATGTACTAGACAATCATGATACTTTGATACACATGAATGAAATGATTGGTAAAAATATAACAGACACATATAATAAGATGACAATTTTATTATAAGGTGACTGTATATAGTTTTTATTCAGTTAATTCAAAAAAGACTGATATAAGAATTTTGAAAACAAAATATTTAAGCAAACAATTGATAAAAAATTTGTAAATCATAAGTCAAAAAATGTATATATATACAATATATACATATGTACATATGTGTAATAAATATCTATTTTCTACTAAAACAGTCCATTATTTTAGTTAGGAAATAATTGCTAAATAAATATTGGAATTGTTATTTTTATACTAGAAATATTGTATTAAAATTTTTATTTTCAGACTATTAGGACTATATTATTAATCACCTGATTATTTTTTATTAGAGGCCTACTCCCTTCCCCTTTTTTAATATGTATATAATTTCATCTTTTTTTACCCTCTTCTTTCTCTAAAAAATTACCTAATTTTTGTTACTCCCTTAGATAAAATTTGAAATTGAACCTAATATAATCAATTGTTTAGTCAATATGATCATGATTAATTATTAAATTTTTAGTTCAATTATGATCAATTATTGAGTTCGATCGATCATAGCCTTTTGTTAATCAAAATACTATAATTAATTATAGAGTTTGATCAATTATAGCTTTTGATTAATAATAATTGATCAAAGGCTATGATTGATTATAAAGTTACAGAATTTTTGTTTCTGTACTATTGCAACTAGAGATATTAATCTATTTAAAATAGGCTGCTTTAGTTCTGAACTAGTAATGCACTACATAAATTGAATCTAATTAGCTTTTAATTGTTTATTATATGAATTTAGATTAATAATCTTTTTTAATGCTCTCAAATTATTTTTTTATATAACTTAGTAAACCTTTGCTCAAATTATTTATTAAACTTTTGATTGTTTTTTGAGAATATTTGTTGGCAAAATTGTTGTCTCGATATGTTCCCCAAAATTGTTGTAAAGGACAGTGTAAATTAGAAACAGGGTAACAGAAAGTACAGGATAAATCAGGATAATAGGCTTGTAAAACTTCTTCTGCAAGTGATGAAGGATGACTTGTTTTGTGTACTTCAATTTGTTTTAAGTATAGTTTATATGCTCTATTCATATAGAGAAGTCAGTTCCCAAGTCTCAAAGAAACTAATAAAAAAATAATAGACATATATCTTCAAAAATAAAAGGTTAGTAGTAAGTTGTCAACAAAATTTTAATCTCCAAAATATAGTAAATAGTTAATATCCAACAAAGAAAATTTCAAGTAAGTAGTAAGAGAATAGCAAGAATGCAATTAACAGCAAGAGAGTTAGTAACAACCAAAAAAATAATGAAATTTCTGCCAAAAGTAATAATAAGATTTACAAGTTCTTCGATAATATCCAATAATTTATATAGATTTTTCGCTAGAAGGCACCAAATGTTACAGTACTGGAAGCCTTCTTGAATTCTGATAGGGTAACAATCATACAGCTTCTGAGATCCCTTACTATGGGTGTGAAGCGGTGTACAAGAAGGAAGTATAGTTTCTTTTATATCTGTAAAAACTACATACTTCTCTATAGTAGTTCGGTATAAAACAACAATGAATAATAGATAGTTTATTAATTTAACAAGAGGGCTATTCCAAGGTGTCTGTTTCTTAGAAATTCCAAGTATTTATTAATAATAATAGAGAAGAATAAATAATTATTAAGGTAAATATAAAATACAATATCTGGTTTTGTCTAAAACATAGGGAAATAAGGCGAGTTTATATATCTATTGAGCTAAATATCGCTAAGTGTCGTTAAGCATCGCTAAGTGTTATTAAGCATCACTAAGCATCATTAAGCATTGCTAAGTGTCATTAACTATGACTAAGCATCATTAAGCGCCACTAAGCGTTATTGAGTATCATTGCACATCAATTTTGCATCACTATTACTAAATACAGTTATTACAAAATTTCCTTATTAAGTTCTAATTTTCAACTAATTTCTACCAAAATTAATAAAGCTATTCTATAACAGTATCAAAATCATCTGATTCTGATTGATACGTCATATGATATTTATCTAGAACTTGGCTGTGTCAAATTAGACTAGTTTTAATAGTTTCAAAATTTCAAAAATTAGATTCTGCTATTTAAAACTAGTTTTGGTTTTATTTATTTGGCCAAGAGTTTCAAATAGCCCAGGTTCCTTTTTTATAGTATTTCAGTTTTTCAATAGATAGTCTCGAATTCTAGCTACTATTTAGCAGAGTCAATTTTCTATTTTTATATTAAATATAGAGTTTTTATAGATTAGCTTTCTTGAAAATTTTAATATGATGACTGTTAAAACAATTGTTGATAAATTATTAAATTGCTTATTTCTATTATTTAAAAATTAAATTTTATTTAACTATTATTTTATTGAAATATATAATTTAAAATTAATTTAAAATAATACATATTTATTAAAATAAAAAATAAAAATTATATAGCCCAGTACAAAAGATTTATATCTCAAATAGCTCTGATTAAAATATTTTTTGTACCAATTAATTTTTATTTTTTTAATTTAATATAATTATTAGGTTATCAGATTAATAAAAATAAAATTATTTTGATTATTTTATTAATAAAATAAAAAAATTTATTGATAGTAACTTTTTTTAAAAATATTTACTATATAATTTACTATAGTAATTTATATACTGTATATGTATATATAGTAAAAAAATCAAATGGTCAAGCTTTAAAGCTTAATTTCATCACAACTAGTAATTCAATTTTGCTCAAATTTTAACTATATGCACATCAATGCACTTGCATAGTACAAGCTCATACAACTGCATATTGGTTGCAAAATCAGTTAAAATATTTTTTTTTAAAAAAATTTTTTCTTTTTTTTAAAATAGTGAATTGTACATGCTTTTAATTACTAATGTTAAACCAATAAAAATTATAATTAGTAAATTAAAACCTATTTTAGTTGATATTAAAAAATGAGTTTTACTAAAATGCACCTATAGTGTGTACACCATGCTATACAAACCATTAGAATAGCCAATCAAAATTTAAGATCAGGTGTAACAAAAAATTTCGTTTTTTTGTTTATCTTTTTTAAAAAACATTCATTTCTTAAAATTTGCTTATAAAACTACCTTTGGGGCTCTAATAAAAAAAATCCTCACTAAATTTTGTATATACTAATGCCTCATAAAATCCCAGGCCTTATCCTAACTCTAAAGTAATTAAAATTTATTTTTTGTTTTGTAAAATTTATTTTGTTTTGTTACACAGATTTGCAAATCTAATTTACCTATGGTGGTAAAACACTATAAGTGTGTTTTATAATAATTGTTAAAAAATTTTAATTAAAAATATAAAAACTTTTACTTAGAGTCAAAATTATGAAATTTATTGAGGTACAAATCTTTTTGCACTGGACCATATAAATTTTACTTCAAATTTTTTACACTATTTAAATATGGATTAATATATTTGTAGCCATGGCTACATGTTGTCGTATCAATAAAGCCAATTAAATTTCAGGATCAGGTGTAACATGTAAATTAATCTTTGTGTAACAAAAACAAAGAAATTTTTAAAAAATTGCTAAAATTGCTTCTAGCCTAAAAACTTGCCTATAAAACTACTTTTTTTTATGCAAAAAAAAATCCTCGCTAAATTTTGGTATAAACTATGCCCCCTGCCCCATCCCAGGCCTCACCCTAACCCTAATATTAATCGTGGGGTTTTATTTTTATAAAAAAAAATTATTTCTATAATTTGATAGTTACATTACACCTGATCTTAGTTACGGCTACATGTAGCCTATGGTTACAAATATATTAATTCTTTAAATATAATTAATAAATGTTAAGAATAATACTAAAATTCAAATAATCATGAAATCTAAAAGCTTATTGGTTGATTACCCTAATTCTAACCAATCAGATACAGTAATTTTACAATTATCTATCATTTCTTACAATAAATAAATCTAATAATTTATTTTAAATAATTTTTTTTTTTAAGGTGAGGTCATGCCTGGTCTTTATTAGATGTATATCGATCATTACAACATTGTTGTACAATTTCTATACTATCTACTTAAAACTGAAACTAGGACTAATTTATCCATAACCTAAACCTACCTGAGCTTTCCAAATTTCTATTTATATAGCTGACCTGGCTTTGACGTCCCTTTCCAACCTACAATTGGTATCCATGTGTTTACCATGGGTAGCAATCAATTAATCGACAATCATTTTACCGACATAACATTTCACCAACAATTATTCACCGACACGTTTATTTTACCAACAGTTTATTTCATGAAGCTCATTTCACTGACAAAGTAATTCTGGTCATTGTCATTAGGGTCAGGGTAGAATTAGGTAGAATTGGGCTAAAGTTAGAGTGTTTTTTGAAAAAAAACTTGTCGGTGAAATGAACTTCGGTGAAACAAACTGTCGGTAAAATGAACTTGTCAGTGAGTATTTGTCGGTAGAATGTTATGTCGGTGAAGTGATTGTCGGCGAAATAATACGAACCCGTTTACCACTTTACCAATACTACTAGTATTATCCCTTCCTATATGGTGTGATGTTCCAGGTGGGCGCTTTATACATCCAAATTGGTATACTTGAGTATTTCTCTATTGGCATACTTCTCAAAAGTTCGTATCTCAAGCCATGCAGCTGCCTTTACCACATTTGGTAAGTATCTCAAGCCTGCATGCTGCCACAACTAACCAGGTTCCTGCGTCTTCAGGCCTAGAATTTGACGTTCCGAATACAGTAGTGTGCAAATGACTGTACTTTCCAATATGGTGACGAGATGTTGGGCATGTTTTGCAAATGCTTCTAGTACAGGTATAGTTGGATAGCATCATGAGGCTCAGGTGACCCTAGTTACCACTACATGCACTTGTACCAGCTATCCTGTATTGGTAGTTCCAGCCACTCTTAGCATCTGAGAACTCCCATATGAGTACGACTAGAGCTTATTAGATCTTTTCATACGTACATGCCTCTATGCTTCAACCTCTCACTGGCTAGAGAGTTCTGTCTGCTCTTGCAAGGTTCATTCTGATTCCCAATACTCATATCCAACCTTCCTTCCAACTTTATACCGATCTCTCCCAGACTACCAAACCAGTTGGTCCAGAAGGATTTGTCAGCCCGGCTTTATGTGCCTGATGGACTCCCTTTTCTTGGAACCTAATTCAGTAACATAGGTTCTTTTCTTCCGGTACAACTCTGGCGGCCAGGTTGGTATCCTCTCTTGCCATAGGGCTTTTTTTGTTTGGTTCTTTAGTCTCTAGCTGAAATTCTGCTCTTCTGTAGTACCGTAGAAGGGTCTTCCTTACCTCTTTGCTCAGGACTTGCCAAATAGGTTTCAATTGTTTTGGTCCCTTGGATTTGTCTGTATAACTTACACAACTTCACCGATACTCCCATTCAAGATAATGGTATCAAGGTTACAGGTAATATAGTTCAGGATTATACCAAATTTGAAAATCTGGCTCTAGAAGGATGTTCGTGCACTTGATTGGTCATTATAGTTTTTTTTTATGCACATATTCAGGCTGGGGTTTTACCAAATTTTATATATTCATTTGTTCTAAACAATAAATGAATAGATAATAAAGATGACAAATTTTGACAATCCCAAATAATCCCACAAAGTAAGTTGTCTGAAAAAGGTAAATGAGAACATAAATTTCTAATTATTCCTTCATTTTGTCAAGTGAAAAAAATTGAAAAAACAGATCGTTTCTAGTGCAGTACTAACGAGTAGATTGAATATAACACAATAGTAAGAACAAATATAAAAGAACAAATGTAGCATAAACAGTAAAAATGAACATATCGGTAAGCAGTGAACATAGCACGATAGGGTAACATAGTTAGAATGAAAGTAGTATGTAGTTGAAACAAACATGATTGTTGGATAAACATAGTACGAAAGATAGGACACACATAGTACAATAGCTGGAATATAGCAATAATTAAATAAATAGCATAATAGTTAAAACGATATAGGAATAGTGAAAAGTATTTTTTTTTGACAGTGCTAGTAAGGCTATAAGATACTGAAAGATATCGAACAAAAGCTTTAAATTTTTTATTCAAATATATTGATTATTATTTTTTTATTAGGCCTTGCGTCAAAATTTCTATTTATACAAGAACAAATTATTAATAGATCAGGAAAGTTGGTAAATTCAGGACAAGAGCTAGACAGATTCAGGACAGAAGTTAGGTAGACTCGGGCAAGAGTTAGGTAGATTCAGGCATAGTATAAGAGTTTGGTACATTCATGACTAGCACGAAAGTTTGGTATAAAACTAGTATTTTGTATTGTAGTATATTAGTATATAGTTAGGTTTATAGTTAGAATCTTAATTAATAAAATTAATTTAAAAAATAAACCGGAAATAAAAAAATTTTTTACTTAATGGCCAATCTTAGATTCGATTGAATCTATTGTTAAAAATTTAAATATTACTGTATTATGTATTACATTATCAGTTATTATATATTAGCCAATCTTTTTTGTAGCATGTGGAATAATCTGGAAAAAATTCAAAACAATCCAATAGATGATCATAACCATATAAGGTGCAATCTGCAATAACCAAAATTGGTATAATCCCAGACAGTAATATACCCAACCAATTGATAAACAAATATTACTATAACAGGACCCTGAAATATACATAGATAGGTCAGGTATAAGTTTGCTTATTTTTGAGGTTTTTTATGCAAATCTTTTCTATTTATAGTAATATTTTTGCTTATTTTTGAAGTTTCTTTGCAGATCTTTTCTTTTTTAGTAACTCTATAATTAACCTGACCTAATGTTTTGACCCGGATGGGTGTCACCCGGGTCACCCATAGGTAGGTGGGTGACCCGGGTCAAATTGTAACAGCCTAGGTGAGAATGGGTAGGCACTCACGGGCAGAGACCCGATACAAATTAATGCAAATTTATATCGATTATGCAAATTAAACCAAATTTCTAAGAGAACTAACGTGATATTCTATAATACCGCAATTCCATAATGCCGCAATGCCATGTCGCAATAACATTGTAACAATGCGATACCGTAACTACGGTATAATATTATAATGTTATAATTAAGTAATTAAGTCACTCCAAACTGGAAACTGATGAATATGTTATTATTTGCAATACAATCATTTCATTTACATTAATTAATCGGTAACATAAGTTATTTCAAGTGTATTCTGCAGCAGAATACAATAGTCATAATAAATTTTAAACTCGTAAGTATGTATGCATATATAAACCATAAATGCTGTTAACAATTATGTCATTTACGATCAATTAGCTCGCTAAAGATGTTCTCAAACAATGACTTATAGACTGGTCTAATTGGCCAAAAAAAAATAAATCACGACGTTTAAGTCAAAATAAAATCTAGACCTACCTCTTTATTTATAGTCATTACATGTACAAAATCAATAAGTTGACAGAATCAAATTCGAAAAATATTTAATAGTATATTATTTAAGGGAAACCATAATGCAGTACAGAATTTTATTAAACGGTATTATAGCAGATAGTATTTCTGCATTACGGCATTATGGCATTACAGCTTTATGGCATTACGGCTTTACAGCTCACAGCAATTACGGCAAAAAATACGGCAATGCCGTAACCGTATTAATTTGTAAAATTAATTCCACTACCAACTATAGGTTATACACACCCGGGTCAAATCACTAGTTGTATTAACCACTAGAGATTTCTTTTTAATTGACCCAGGTGACCCGACGGGTCACCCGTCGGGTCACCTAAGTGTGCCTTTTTTTGGACTGACCCGTTTCCACCCGAGTGGCACATGGTCCAACCGTCGGGTGACCCAAGTGAAGATTTTTTAGACAGGGCAATTCACTAACCTGATCTATCTATGATATTTCGGGTTCTACTATAACACAGACCTATTTTTCAATTCGTCTCCAGTGGGATTTGAACTCTAGACCTGTTGCTTGGGTGACAACTAGGCAGCTTTTCTATGTCATTATATCCTATTTTAAATAAATTAATTAATTGATATTGCTTATCCCTTAGATTGTAACACAGGCAAATTTGCCTGCGTATTTTAAAATTTTTAATAAAATTTTAAATATTGATTTTAGCCATATCATTTCTAAATAAAAAATATTCTTTAAGTTTTGTTTTAGTAACTTTGTTATAAAATTTTTTTAAAATTATTAGAAAACTTTAATATAATAAATGTTTAAAGTTCTTGTATTGGCATTTTTACTATTAAAATTTTTCTTTAGATTTTTTCAAATTTTATATGTTCCCGTCTATAAAAAAATCTTTACTTCTAATACAAGTCTTAATTTTTACAAGTAAATCATTAAAGTTGCAATAATGAAAGTTGTCATCCTTTATATAAACTACAATATTGTCTTAAGAACTATA
The DNA here is from genome assembly GCA_003550325.1 of Gigaspora rosea. Taxonomy (NCBI): domain Eukaryota; kingdom Fungi; phylum Glomeromycota; class Glomeromycetes; order Diversisporales; family Gigasporaceae; genus Gigaspora; species Gigaspora rosea. Next base: position 298,094 of record QKWP01000140.1, on the reverse strand, counting down.
GTTCTAAAACTAAAACTAAATAAGATCGCAGAAAAATTGTAATAAAATTTTTTAAAAAAATTTTTTCTTAAAATTATCTATTTTCAGCTTATATGTAACTATAATTTATTTTCTTATAATATAAAAACTAATTTTGCAAAAAAGTAATCCTTATTTTCAAATATAATCGTACAAAGTTTTATTTAATTATTTTAGTATTTTAAAAAAGTAAATCAGAGCTAAAAAAGTGCAAAAACGCAGGCAAATTTGCCTGTGTTCTACTACAATCTAAGGGATACTAATAGATATAATTAATATAAGTTTTATGTAACTTACTCCAAGTATACTTTGATTAATAAATGTTAAATACCAAACATTTTGTGATTTAAATAGCTTACTTCAAGTGCTTTATAAACCAAAAAAATTATTTCAAGTACTTGTATTGCAAATATTTCTTAGATCTTTAACTTAATAGCTTAATATTTTTAATTAAACTTGCAAAAATAATTAAGTATTGATCTTTGGTAAGCAAATACTACAAAAAAAATACTGAAATATTATTTATTTAACTAAATTACTTTTTTATTTTAAAAAAATTTCTTTAACTTTAGTTTTTATTTATCTTTTTTAATACAGTTTGCTATAAAAGATTAATTGAAATGATTAAAACTAATTACTTTATACTGTCTATTTATATATTATTTAGAGAAGTACAAAAAATCACATAATTTTTTTAGAGGGTGGGGTCCCCATATATCATATAAATAGCCAATAATAATGAAGTATTTATTATAATAAAAATTATAATATCTGGATTTTAATTTTTTTAATAACTATTTATCCAAATGAACTAAAATTTTTAATATAAATAGATATAATATTATTGCACGGGTTTTATGTGACAACCCGTGCTTTTTTTATTAACTTATTGGCACGGGATTGTTAGGTCATATACCATGCAATAAAATAGTTATTATATGGGTGTTGAATAACCCATTACACACACGGGTTTATATTTAAATCCCATGCCTTCTGCACGGAATATGAACTCGTGTGTACTGGAAACAACCTATACAATAACTATAAATTGTTATATTATATTAAAATTTTAGCCAAATTGGATTAGTAGTTCTTGTGAAATAAATATTTTTAGATAAAATTAATTTTTGGTCATTCACAGATAGTTGCTATATAGTAAAGCTAAATTTACTATATTAATTGATAATTATCAATTAATAAACTTGTTAAGAATATTAAAAACATTAAATTTTTTATTAAAATTGAAGAAAGTTTATTATTTAACTTCTAATTTTTATTTTTGGAAAATATATTTTTTTAAAAAATTTTAATTTTTTTTGTTGAACATAAAAATTAAAAGTCAAATCATAAAAAGTTTCTCTAATACTAATAAAAATTTTAGAGTAAGTATATTTTGATTTTTTAAACAGGTTTAGTTAAGCAACTTTAATTAATTTATATAGTAAATTTAGACTTTACTATGTAGTAATTAGTGTTTAAAATTAGTGTTCTCCAAGTTCTTATAAGAACACTGTTTTAAATTTGTGTGCAATAAAAATTTTTTACTGTTCACTAATAAATTTTTTTGAGAACAGTTAAATAAAAATAATGTTTTCGTAAGTAACTACATTACATTATAAAATAAATAAATATAATAATTTATTATCAAAATTATTTAGTTGACATTTAATTATTATAGCATGTATGAAAAAATACTTTAATGTATATTCATATATAGATGCATCAATAGAATTTTTATATTAATCTTATACCATTTATGCTTTTATAGATAATACTAGAACATTAGATATTATAATGTGAAGATAAAAAGGTAAATATGTTTTCAAAATATGTACATTATATGGGGCTGCATCAACTAAAACAAGGCTTATGGCTTATTTTTATTTTGAGAAAATCATATTTAAAATTTTGTATAACAATAACAATGATGATCTATTATTAGTATAACCTGTTGGATTGACATTTGCTAGCCAATCACACGAATCTATTTCTATGACTCTGCAGCATAGATCGACAACCGGATATCCAAATTCTAATTTTAAATCATGTTTAATCGTATATAGCACTTCAAAAAGTAAGTATTGGTAAAAATTTTACTATGTAAATCAATGCTTTAAATATCAAATTATATAGAAAAATTCCTGCTTTATATGATGGTATAGTTAACTCGTTTTTGCAAAAAATACTATAAGTCTTGTTTTAGTTGATGCTGTCCCATATAATATATGTTTAAAATCTTTTTTTTTAGTGAGCATAAATGAGAACATAACCAATAGGTTGAAAACACTCATAGCTATTATGCTGTTTTCATGAGAATAGTGTTTGAGTCCGAAATTTCAAACACTGGTTGTAATTGCCATCAATTATGGGATTAAAGATGTTTGAGTTTTTTTAAATATTATAAAAGATAAAATTTGATTGGTCAATAGTCCTATTACTAGGGAGTAAGAGAGTATGATCTATATAAACCCTAGTTAGATATTTTTTTGCACTTTTTTTACTAGATAAAAATATTCTGAAACCTTATATCAAGTTTGAGTATAAAAAAAAGTATAAAGGCCAATAATATTTACAATTATAATACTAATTATTCTAGAATCTTATGTCGAATATGGTATATCCTCTGACTATAAAATTAGAAAAATCACTTTTCAACTTTTAATTAAAATACAAAAACCTTTACTTAAATTAATCTTTTTTAATCTTAAAAATTATTTTAACCTAATATATTATTATTTAAATAATAATATAATAAGTAATTTTACAAGAATTGTAAAAATAAAAAATAAATCAGCTTTGAAGAAAGATTCTTTTCAAACTACTTGGAATTAATAACTAAAACTTTAAACTAAAGATTATTAAATGTTAAAGAACATATATTTAAAATTTAAAGAAAGATTTATATATATATTCTTAAATAAATTTAATTTGATTGTTTTGTATAAATTTATATATAAAATTAGGTAAGTCAGCTCATTTGATTTATATGTAACAATATTTTAAAACCCTAAACAAGAACATGTTTTGTAGCTGATATGAATAATTAATAATATATTTTTATGATTATATTTTTATATACTGTGTATATAAATAAAAAATTTGATAGCACCCTATACACTTAGTACTCTAATGTACTAATAACAAATTATATCTAAAGTTAGAACTAGGATCAAAATTAGTACAAAATTGTTAAAAGAACTATTTTTTTGTTAGAAGTACAATAGGTGTTACTCTAGTAAAATTTTGAGATATAAAAATAGAACACAAGGTGTATAAGGCACTGTTTAGACCTGCTTTTTTTTTAATAATTTATAAATTTTTGCTTTTTAAATTAATTTTTATCATATATAACTACTTTAATTTCTATTATATATATATATATATTATAAAAGCAAAAGGGTGTTACTTGAAAAGAATATTAGTAAACAATTTTAAATCTTGTTACTTATAAATTGTAATTGTTCAAGCAAGATACAAAAAAAATTGCATATAAAAATAATTTTTTTTCATATAAATATTTAACTATTTAAATTGGTATTATAATTAATTATTTGACATAAATAGAGTTGGTACTATATAATTTCATTTTGAGCAAAAATAAATAATAGACAATTTAGTATAGTGTTCCTATGAACTTGAACTGAACTGAACTTAGATCAAGTTCAGGTTCAGGTTCAGGTTCAGTATTGAACCTGAACCTGAACATTTTTTAAAACATGTTCAGGTTTAGGTTCAGTATTGAACTTTTAGAGCTGGTTCAGGTTCAGTTCAGGTTCAGTTCATAAGTTCATGAACATGTTCAGGTTCAGTCTGGTGTTCATATGAACTAGTGATTCTAGGTTTGGGTCCGGTTTGGTCTGGTCCAGACCAGACTCAAACTTTAAATTTTATTATTAAAACTTTATACTAAACTCAAACTCAATCATAAATTTGGTCAGGTTAGTCCAAATTTTGCAAATTAGTTTGAGTCTGAATAAAAATATGTGTATTTTTGATACTGAACAAGTTTAGTTAGAGTAAGAAGTATAAATCAGTTAGTAAAATTTAGAGAATCATAGCATTTTGTATAATTTTATTAATAAAATTATACAAATTTCTATGATTCTCTAAATTTTACTAATTGATCATAACTTCTTGATCTAAGTAAACTTGTTTAGCACCAAAAAATACATCATATTGGTATATTTTATTTTATTTTCCTTAAAATTTGCGTCAAAGATGCTTAATTTTGAATTTTTGATGAAAATTTCCAAAATTAAGCATCTTTTCTTCAAATTTTAAGAAAAGTAAAATAAAATATGCCGATTTGATGTATTTTTTGGTGCTTAACAAGTTTACTTAGTGCAAGAAGTTATGATCAATTAGTAAAATTTAGAGAATCATAGAAATTTGTATAATTTTATTAATAAAATTATACAAATTTCTATGATTCTCTAAATTTTACTAATTGATCATAACTTCTTGATCTAAGTAAACTTGTTTAGCACCAAAAAATACATCATATCGGTATATTTTATTTTATTTTCCTTAAAATTTGCGTCAAAGATGCTTAATTTTGAATTTTTGATGAAAATTTCCAAAATTAAGCATCTTTTCTTCAAATTTTAAGAAAAGTAAAATAAAATATGCCGATTTGATGTATTTTTTGGTGCTTAACAAGTTTACTTAGTGCAAGAAGTTATGATCAATTAGTAAAATTTAGAGATTCATAGAAATTTGTATAATTTTATTAATAAAATTATACAAATTTCTATGATTCTCTAAATTTTACTAATTGATTCCAACTTCATGATTTAGACAAACATATGCATATATTATGAACCTGAACATGATCATGAACCTTGAACTGAAACTGAACTGAACTTTTTTTAAGTTCTGGTTTAGGTACATGTTCAATAATTTTAAGTTCAAGTTCAGTTCAGTATTGAACTTTTAGAGCAGGTTCAGGTTCAGGTTCATTGAACCTGAACCTGAACTTCTATTGAACTAAACTGAACTTTGGAACCCTACATTCATTTATACAATATACTATATAAGGTGCGCACTATTTCGAGACGCGCATGGGTGTTATTTTGAAACCCAGTATGCTATTTTTAGGGGATGCGATTTTTGAAATAGCGCCCATGTGCGCTATTCTGCAGTAATATGGTAAATTTATCTAATTTTATTATATAAAAAGCTATATAGTGCACAAATTTTTAAAATTGTTCACAAAAATTATGTGTACAATGTGCACAATATTCACATACTTTTGGGATCAGATTTTATACTCTGTTGTTAACTATTTTAGCTTAAACCTTTTATAGAATTATTGCGACCAGGATTCAGAAAACTTATTGCAATTTTCTTGTTATTTTCATAAGGTCTCTAGGATAATAAAACTTATTAAAGTTCTCAATTAAATATTTGCTAACTGGCTTTATAAATTCGAAAAGAAATTTAAAGAAAATATTTGTGAATATTTAAAATTTAATTGTCCAGAGCAAAGGAAAGGCACTATATTTCTGTGCAAAGTAAAAAAAATAGTTGTATTATGTGATATACAACAATCACTTTCAATTAATTGTAATCAACTTATATTGCTGTATTGAAGTTAAATATAATAGTGTATTAATATTGACTCCAGAAACATTGCTGTGCATTTGCTTAGCATAAAATAAGGATATTTATAAATAAATAATATAAATTTTATTTATTTATAAATTGTATTATGGATCAAACCTACGCAATATAGTATTTTATTTAAAATTATAATTATAATTAAAATAATATAAATTCTGTTCCTATTTTACAATATTGATACTCGATCAGAACAGTTTATAAAATGGATAAAATATAGCTATCCTCAATAGAATTTAAGCATTATATTAATCAAGCTTAATCTATTCTTATTTTTATATTAATTTTTTTGTAATTAAAATTTTGTAACAAAAGATTTATAATAGTAAATTTTTAAAACAATATTTAGTAATTTTTTCAATTTAAATATTTCTTGAAAATTGTTAATCAGATTCAGTAAAATTTAAAATTAAACATTTTTATTTATATAGTACGGGACAGCTAAAGATATCAACTTTTTATTTTATTATAAAAAAGGTGCCAAATTTGGGGGTCATCTAAAGCCAGGTGCGTTCACGTGATATAAAGCCAATCAAATCGTAAAATTTGATCTTTATGAATCAGCCCGACGAGACAAAAACAAAGAAAAAAAGTGAAAAACGCTGAAAATACAAAAAACAAGTGTCTAAACCGGTCTAGGAGCATTAATAAAAAATGTCAGGAAGACAATTTTACTTATAAGTCAAGCCCTAACCCTAACCCCTAACTACCCTTACCCTAATTTTAATTAAATAATCAAAAAACATATAAACACACTTGGCTTTAGCCATCCCCAAATTTGGATAGTATACTATAAAGTATTCACTTTTTACTAAGGTGCACCAAATTTAAAATAATATAACACAAAAATAACTAGATTTTATTGGTTTATACATGTAGATCAGCGCCAAATTTTTATTTATATATAAAATAGACAACTATTAAACTGTTATAACTCTGTTAAAAATAAAAATAAAAAAATCCTTTTTCAGAAATATAATTTGGGTTATAAATTATTAATTTGAAAGAAGGTTTTTTGATTTAATAATTTTTTGTTAAGTTATAATATTTTTAAACCAACTAATTAAACGTGGATATCTTTAGCTGTCATTTATTGTAGCTGTTTTCAAAAAGATGTGAATGATCAGGAATCACTATATTATGGGAAATTCACGATATTTTCCAAATTTCTACTTTTTTTTATTTTCACTTCTAACAGAGAAAGATTCCCACCAATTTCCCAATAGAAATAGTTTTTATAGTTCAATAAAATAATACTATTCTAAGTTAAAGATAAATTTTTGACAGGTGAATTAATAAATTTCTAAAAATGGTGATCATTTTGAGTCTATATATTATATGACTTTGCTTTATGCAGTAAATCAACTATTGATCAATTAAAAAATTTTAGTGCTTTTAATACATCTCTTAAAGTAAAAATTTTAAGATTTAGAGTTGCTGAATGATTTTTTTTTTTATTGTGATCAATCATAAACAAAGTGAATAATTAAAAGAATCTTTTAGAGTTACTTAATAATTATAATACAATATTTTTTCTCAAGCAAAAGAAATTTGATCTTTTGTCCAATTGGGTTTAAAAATTTGTGTATATACATATTTGATAGCTTCAGTTCGATTACATCTATGAGTGGTATTTGTAATATCATATTTGAATTTTTGTATTTGCAAATAAACTCTATAGTATAAACACTTTTGACAACTAAAGAAAGTCCCTCTTTTTGTATATAAGTTTTGTCCTAGTGCATCCACTATCAATATTAATATGATTATAAAAACAAAATAATTATATCCAGTGCAAAATGTAGATACACAACGTATCTTATAATAAAAAAAATTTTTTAAAATTTAATATAAGCATTTAAATGTATTTATTTATTTATTTATTTATTTTTATTTGGCAATTATGCCTTCATAATGATTGGTGCTATAATTCAAAATGCAATTTGTCGTAATTTAATAATTATTTATTACAAAAGTCATAATTGTAATAATAATTACGACATGTCGTAATTATTACTACATGTCATAATAATACAATATATAATAATTATTAGCCAATCACCATTCACAAAGGTCACGTGATATTATATCTATTATAGCGGAGGATCTACAGACAGTTCTTTTACATTAACTAAATCTACCTACTATAACTCTAACTAATTCTGGCTACTGAACTGACAGGACCCCGAAGAATATATATAATACTGAGATCTGGCTTTGTATAGACTTATATATAATTTTTCCATATGTCGTATATTTAAATTTGTATAACCAACTGGTAATTTTTTGAAAAGTTAGATATTTATTTGTATAACAAAGATGATCTTTATAACAAGTACGATTTTTTTTTGTATAATGATACTATATATACATCGGGAAAATTTTTAAGTAGATATAAATCGATATATACGTATGTTGCAGCTACCTTTTTTTGCCGATTTTTAACAAAAAAACCCCGTGGGTAGCTTATTTACTATTTTAAGTAATTTAAAGCACAATAAAAGGTAGCTTATTTTTGAATACAAAACTTTAATAAGTAAAATAAATAAATAAATATGCTGTAGACAATAAATGAATATGCTGTAGACGATAAATAAATATGTTATAAACAATAAATTAATATGCAAAAAAAAATTGGGAGTAACTTATAAAGCGATTTTTGGTCAATCGATTATAGTCGCTACATAGTAAAGTCTAAATTTTACTAAGCAAATCGATTAAAGTCACTTACTAACATTTTCAGCTGATCAAAATACACGTATCCTGAAAATTTCATACAAATCGGAGAACTTTCTATTATTTGACTTTTAATTTTTACATTCAACAGATTTTTTTTTATAAAAAAAAAACTGTTGAACGTAAAAATTAAAAGTTAAATAATAAAAA
>QKWP01000140.1:235730-288617 GCA_003550325.1 Gigaspora rosea | reverse complement strand
AATAAATTTATCAGTTACCATTATCATTATACGTAGTTTTTTAAAAAAATGCATATAAGAGAATTTATGATTTTGCATCAATCAATCAAAAAAACGGGTTACCCAGATTATTAAGATGACCCAGTTTATAATGTTGTAAACGGTGAGTAACCCGGAGCTTAAATTTTTTAACAGGTGCAACCTCTAAAAAAATTACATACCCTTAAGAGCTACCTCAATTTTGCATTAGCCAATCAAACAAACCGGGTCTACCGGGTCAACCGGGTAACCCGGATTTTTTAAAACAATCCGGTTTGTGACCCGGTAATAATCTGGTAAATGGGCGGGTTATCCAGAATTTGAAATTTATTTCGGGTACAACCTCTAATTTTGGAAGAGCTGGCTGTTTTGTTTCATTTTCATATTACACTTGATACTGTGCCATGATTGATTCAAAATAATGTGCCTGTGAAATTTTTACTATGTATAGTAATTATAATTATGATATATCATAATAATTATGACATATCATAATAATTACGACATGTGGTAGAAGCATGGAGGCATGTATGTGTCAAGACCCAACGGGCTCTAGGCGTACCTATATGGGAGTCTTTGGACGCTAAGAAGTGCTAGGACCACCAATACGGGTATAGCTGGTACAAGTGCATGTAGTGGTAACAGAGCCCCTGAGCCTCATGATGCCATTCAACTATATCTAGTACTGGAAGCATTTGTGAAACAAGCCCAGTTACCTCATCACCATAGAGAGAAGTACAGTCGTTCGCACATTACCAAATTTGGAACGTTAAATTCTGGGCCCCAAAGTTGCAGGAATCTGGCTAGTTGCTGCAGCATGCAGGCTTGAGATACTTACCCAATGTAGTAAAGGCAGCTGCATGGCTTGAGATACGAACTAACGAGAAGTACACCAGTAGGGAATCTCAGATACACCAATTTGGAAGCACAAAATGCCTACCTGGCAATATACACCAAATTGGAAGTGATGATACTAGGTAGTGTAAGTAAAGTGGCAGACATGTGAATACCAATTGTTGGTTAGAGAGGGCGTACAAGCCAGGTCAGTCATATAAATGGGAATATGGAAGGCTCTGGTGGGTTTTAGTCGTGGATAAATGGTTGTATTACCTAAAGTCCTAGTTCCAATACTTGTATATAATATGTATGTACTTTGGCAATATGTCAACTTACTTAAGTATTAATAAAGTTTGGGGCAGGAGCTACACCTGGAGTTCCCCCTAATATAAAAAAAAAATAATTACAACATGTCATAATTATTACATATCATAATTATTATGACATACCATAATAATACGATATATAGTAATAATTACTACAATTAGGGTTTTAAAAATTCAGTGTAAAAATATATGTCGTAACTATAATTGCTATAATTAGCTATTTATGGCATCATTCATTATGAGATGTAATTATACTAACTACTTCTATCTATATTTACAATGTACTATAACTAATGAATAGCTTACCCAGTTGCATCATGTACCTGTGTGTGACTCGCCAAAGTAGAAATAACCAGCATGATGGAAATTGGGTTTGATTGGCTATCGATTTTGATTATCAGATCGAATATGATTGGCCAATAAATTGTAAATCCTTATAAAATTTTATTATAATACAAGTATAAGTGGGGCGCCACTGGTGCTCTTTATGTTAAAGGTTGTTATATGTGATATTATTTTTCTTAATGTAGTTTATATGTTATTTGTATGTGAAGTTACATATGCTTGAAAACGTATATAGGGTAAATTTATATTAATCATATATATGGTTTTTTATTTTAGTGGTTATGTTTTGACTGAATGAGGTATGTATTTATTTTGTTAAGTTGTTTATAGCACGTTTACATACTTATATGTTTAGTACAATGAAGAGAATAGATTTTTTAAAAAAATATTTCTGAAATCTTGCAGATAAATTTTTTTTGATTTTAATTCTGAAAAGAATATAAGAATATAAGTTTGATTTTTGTGCAGATGGTATTTATATATAAATATAGTTTCCTGCTCTTCTTTTGTTAACATTTTTTTAAATTTAATTTTATTTGTTTTTATTATTTACAAAAAGTTTTTTTTACCTTAAAAATTTTATTTTATTTTGTTTTTATTTAAGAACAGTTTTTACTTGTTACGATCAGATTTAAATTCCTGGTCTGGTATTTATATACAAATTTTTATTCTAATATAGCGACTTATACATGCGTAAAAGGTCAATTTATGCTGAAATGATAACATCATTCCATAATATGACAAATTCTAGCTAAAGAATGATTTAAATTCTCGTTCTGATATATAATATAAATAAATATAAATAAATAAATTAAATATATATATATAAACCGAAAACTTGTTATATCATAATTATTTAATTATTTAGTCATTTAATTATTTAATAATCATTTATAAAATAAAGTTAGAAATTGGTTCATTATACCCGCAATCGTATTTAAATTTTAACAGGCTTACTAATTATTCTTCAATTTATTTAATCAATTACATAATTGGTGAAATCAAATCGCGAAGGAAAATTAGTAAACCTGGTTCTAACTAAAAAGGTTGATTCATTAAAATATATATACATATACATATATATTTATATTATATATAAAATAAAATAATTGCATCAAATTATTCAACGTGTCTTATATTCACACTATTCAAATTCCTTAGAATACTTCATATGCATACACTAATAATAATTAATACCCCAAATAATACCATACACTGATATGTAAATTGTAATTAATCTTATTCAAAGTTTAGTATGCGATTTATCAATTGCACCTTTTATAATTATATATTATCCATGCATATATCTCTAAAAGACACCAATTTCGAACTTATGGCATATAATTTCTTTAATAATAAAACTTCGTCACGTATACTCCAGTTTAGTAAGCTAATTAATTTCTATTAAAATTATAGTATACGATTTATTGATTGTATCAGCCATATTTAAGTCATAATGTTACGACTTTAACATTCCAGTTTCATTTAGTAAGCGATTTACTGGTTACATCTGTCATAATTATATATATATCCGTATCAAAACAAATACAGATAAATCTTCCAACACAAATTCGCACGCTGCACACAATTTCTATAACAGTAAAATTTATTCAATATGATTTACCGATCGTATTACCCATAGTTTTACAGCACCATATATTCTAAGTCATAATGTTACCAAATACTTATGACACACAAATTACTAATAATCGTAAAAATTATTTGCACACGCGGCACACAATTTCTATAGTAGTAAAATTCATTCAGTATATTCCCGTTTAGCAAATTTAGCCAATTTCTATTTAAATTATAGTATATGATTTACCGATCATCACCCATAATCTTACAGTACCCATATGTTCTAAGTCATAATGTTACTAAATATTTATGACATGCAAATTTCCAATAATAGTAAAAATTATTTGCACATACTTTCATTTATTAAGCCATTTGCTGGTTATCTGACATCAAAAAAAAACAAATACAGATACACAAATTTGTATGCCACATCCATTATAGGATATGATATGCAATTAACCGGTTACTTCTACCATAATTACATATAACTCGTTATTATTTCCACATCCATTACAGGATATGATATGCAATTAACCGGTTACTTCTACCATAATTACATATAACTCGTTATTATTTCCACATCCATTACAGGATATGATATGCAATTAACCGGTTACTTCTACCATAATTACATATAACTCGTTATTATTTCCATAATATAATATGAACTATATCCTGCTTCACATAAACAGAATGATTGGTAAAAATGTACAGGACACTCGTGACGAGATGATAATTTTATTATAAGGAGATAGTATTTTTTTAAAGTAACTGATGTACCAAAAATTTTTTTGTACTAGTACGTTTCTCATGCCCTAAAGGTCTTTTAAAACTCTCAGATCAAGTGGGATCAAGTATTTAAAGCTAGCTAGCTTATATGTGAAAGTTGACAAAGATATAAATGCTATAGTGGTTACTTTAACTTCTACTTTGTAGAAGGTTAGTAATATTACCATTTATCTACATCTTCTAACGCATTTTGTAATTTTAATACATTTCTTTCATCTCTTTCTTAAATAAACTCATGCTCTTTCATGTCTTCTTCTGTGTCTTCAGAATTTTGGAATTCTTCAATTTCATCCTCCTTGGTAATATTATTGGCTCCTTTTCAAGTCTTTTCAAAAATGAATTAACATTTTTGTATATTCCATTCTTATAGTACTGTTCACAATGTCAGCATCTATATTCTATCTTATCATAGCAGTGCCAGTAAAAACTGTGACCACAAATCAAAATAGTACTATCACATTTTTTGCTCAATGACACAAAACAGTTATCACAAAGTCCTTGTGAAGGAGGAACGCTTGTACTATAACCCATAGGTAAGAACTTAAGATCGATTTCTTCCTTTAAAACAGCAAGCTTGTATTTTAAAACTTCTTTTTTTTTCTTTTTTCCTTGTTTTTTCTATGATTATTCATTATATTTCTAACCATCTTAATATGGTGAAACAATAATGATATTTTATTCACCAAATATTCTAGATTAGAGGGCATATATGGATATCATTTTTTTGTATAAACCATTTTTTAAACCTCAATTCTTTATTTGTATCTTTTTTTTTAAAAAAAAAGTATTGATTAAATTATTTAAATAAAGATTTTTTTGGGGTTTTCTATATTACCTAAAACACAAGCCTGTTTAATAATAGTATTAACACTATCACCTGAAGATGTATTGGCCCGTATTTTACTATGAAAATTTTCAATGAAATAATCATAGAAATTTACCAAAAACATTTTAACTACTTCTAACATTGGAAGAATACCAAAAGTGCTTTATTATAGTTTTTATAGTTCCAATAAAAAGTGAAAGTCCATATTCGAAAACCCGTTTTAACATATTTATTGAAAGAGCCTAAACAAAAAAGAACTACGTATACTTCCAAAGTTGCATGAATAACATTATCAAGAAGATCGATCAGCATCCTATATTCTATGTCTTACATGTTGCTTCAAATTTCGCTAATATTTTTGGTTTTATAGTTATCTATCCTTGGTAAGCAAGTTTGAGAAGGAGATTTATTCTCCATGGTTTTCGTTTCCAAAAACCGCATGAAAGAGCATTTTAAAAAAAGAGTATTTGTTCCCAGCTGTTTAGCGAAATGTGAAGCAGCTCTACTATAAGTATGAAGGCATTTATAGAAGCTGGTATTTTGTATTTTGTTGATGTATATTGGTTAATGCCTTCCATACAAAAAGTTGTCCAGGCCAGTCAGCAACAATAGGCATTATATGATTATTTGTACGTTCTGCATTTTTATTTACTAAGAAAATCATCTTCAAAACATTTAGATAATTGTCTAGGGAATGAAGCTGACTCTCTTTAATCTCAACTAATCGAACTTCTTCTATAGTTCTTTCTGCTTCTTTTTCTTTTATTGCATCATCATAACAATGGATGGTTAAAAGATTGATTTGATCAAAATTAATAAGCCCAATTCTTTGCGAAACAGATTACTGACTTTTTCTTTGTGAGTAGAAAAAATCAAAAATTCTATGATACCGCATAATAATACAAACAAATTAAAGAAGCATCAATATTGGCAGGATTGTGGACTGAATGTTATTATAAATTATTGGAATTGGTGCACATTTAGTAATTTCTTTACTGACACATGTCAAAAAATAAATAGGAGCAGAAAGAACTATGGTATCAGGACGTCTTATTCTATATATGTTGTGGTAATCATCGATATTATATACGAAAAAACTATTATCTAATATTACATATTAAAATTTAGGGGAATTATTTATTTATAGCTATAATATAATGTGATAATAATGAGTTACAGCATTTTGTTATAACTTATAATCATTACATCATATTATGAAATTGCATTCATATCTCTAACTATAACTATGGGATTTAAACTAATTTGGTAAATTCAATTTTTTTTTATTGTTATTTTATTTTTTGTTTAATTATTGATTATTTATTTTATTTTTTTTATAATCTTACTTTCTTTGCAAAATATTTTCAAATATTTTCAGAATGTGCAGCTACAATTTTTTTTGGTAGTTTTTGACAGTCTTATAACAAACCATAATATCTGCACTATGCAATGCATTAATTGCATCACAAGAAACACCTAATGCCACTAAATACAATCTGATTTTTAAAGGATAGTTATTTACAAGTCTATTACGTATCACTGCAATTGAGTAACTATTTTTTTTTTATTTTTCTTTCTATTAAAAGCAGATTGTCTTTTTAGAATAAATGCATTGTAAAGCTCATCAAAGAATCCTACTAATTGTGGTTCAGCATCCTCAAGTATTGTCTGAAAACTTTTAGAGTTAATTCTAGTATGATATGTTCAATTCTTTGTTTTTTATATAACACTCTAGTCATTAAAGATTCACCAAATGATAATGGGTTTTTAATGATTATATGATCTTGCTTATTATTATCAGTTGATAATTCATTATAGCAATCAGGTTTAACAATTTCGAGATAATGAGGATAGCACAATTGCTTTCCAACTTCTAAATAATTATACTGATTAAAAGTGCCTTTTTCTTTTGCTTTTTTTAGAGCATATTCTGTGATTCCGTGATATTGATTTGGTCTAATCTGGCAATTATTAATAGAACAAGGACCGAGATTTTTTTTAGTCATGATTTGTAAACTCTTTTTTTCAAAGAAAAAATTTTAAAGATTAATTTTTTAAAAAAAGATTGTGTTTATTTTATTAAAAAATTAAAGACCTGGGTCAGATAGCGCAGTGGTTAGCACTCTGGGGTCGTGTTCGCAAAGTCGCTGGTTCAAGTTTAGTGGAAAACAAAAACTGTGTTGGGACTACGAACAGCAAGGATCTATGATGAGGAACTATCTCTTCCCTATTTACGGATATGGTACTACAGCTGCAAGAGCTGCATAATATAGCTACAGTGGTCATGCAGCACCTAGAAAAAATCTGACAAGAAATATTGTAAACATAAGGATTATCCACTATAAATAAGAAAATAGAAAAAATGTGTATAAGGAATACCTGATGACGCTCATTGCCCAAAAATGGATGTAGCTCCCGAGTAGATGAAAAACGTCCTACCTATATAGCGATCTGGCTGAAAGTGACTTCCTTAAAGCTACCTAAGATCTGAGAGATACGGGGCAACGATGTGGTGGGCCTGCTAGAGTCAGCTAGAAAAAGAGGATGTTGGAAGGAGATATGGGGTGTTACACATTAAAACAACCCTTTTTTATATATAATTTATTTTGAGATAATTGAGTTTAATTATTTGTTTTGATTTTCGGACTGATCCGGTATTAATTGAATTTCATGATTTTGATTGGTTAAATGTAACAGGTGATTATCGGGTAATCTCATGATGTGTTGGCCTTATGCAGCCTCATGTAATTTTTCTTTTACAATTATCTTGATCTTTTATTATGCAAATCGACTTTCATTTATAATTGAAAAATATCGATCATGTCAAAATTTATATAAATCTAATGAAAACTCATTTTTCAAAAAATTGCAAAAAAGGGCTATTTTAATATGTAATACCCTATATAGTTTAGCTAGGAAAATTTCTAATAATATGTAATATAATGTAAGACCTTTGTAAATTGAATAAAGAGCAGCACCTGCACCCCTAGCAATAGAACTAGAGTTGAATAAAAAAAAATTAAAGTTATATGTTACTCTAATTAATACTACAACACATTACTCTGGAAATATTAACTAGATACACAATGAGCTGGCTAGTAATATTCAATTTATTCATAAAATGTAAGATTACATTTGCGCAATTTATATACAAAATATTTTTCTATATTGGACTAGTTTTTAATGGTAGGAAATTCAATTTTAAGGCTTTATAGCCTTTTATATAGATTAAATAAAATTTGGGTTTCAGTACATTCGAAAGAATATAATTTGATCTATAATAGCGGGAAATCTATAGAGCGATTAGACAGGTGTCTGAGTTGTAGTTATGGATATCAAATTACAGTAATTATACATAATTTTGTGTAATTTTGAGTAAGATTTGGTAAATTGAGTAAATTAAAATTTAAGTAATTAAAAGTTATGAGTACACAGTATTCAGTTTTTGAAATCAAATTGAAATCAAATTGAAATCAAATTTTTGGTAATTCAATTTAGATCATATATTCAAATCAAATGATGCAAAAAAACTGCTCACATGATAAAAATGTACTGGCCGCTTAATGAAAATTACACGAGATTTAATTTTTTAAAAATTACGTGACGTAAAATTTAGTTACAGATTGATTTATATAATATCATATGATTGCACTGTCCCTAAGCACTGTCATGGACATTAGGTGGGGATAGTGCAAATCATGTGAATAGTTTGTAACAAGTAAGAACTGCAGAACTGTTCATAAATTCGGTCTATTAGGCATGTTAGTTAATCATGCGATAGCGATTTGGCATTTTTATTGGTCAATTTATCATATGACATTATTTTGGGTTTGGTGTAATGTCTATATGTAGATTACAAATATTGGCATCAAAACCAATTTTCATTATGCTGAAATAACCTCCCTGCTTATTATACTTTACCTCAAAGCATACATCACAGTTTATCAGTCAAATGCATTTATTTATTACTCGCGTCTGCAGATTTATTTTAATATAAATTTTATTAAAAAATTTATTTTTGTAAAAATTTTTATTAATAACTTATTTTTTCAATTTGTAAAATGCAAAAATATGAATAAATTAAAATTAAATAATTAATTTATATATCTATATATAAAAGTTTTTTAATTTTTAATTATCTATTGAAAAAATGTATTTATCATACTATGCGATGCAATTATATATCGCACTCTATAAGGACAGGTGTAATGTGAGATCAAAACAATAAAAAAAACAAACCACTTTACTTTATTTTAATTAGAGTTAGAGTAAGTTTGGTTTTTGGTTAGAGTGATGCATAGTTTATATCAAAATTTTGCAAAGAATTTTTTTTGTTAGAACACGAAGGGCTGTTTTCTATGCAAAATTTTGATTTTAAGTTTTTTGTATTTTTTATATTAATACCTGATTCTGAAATTTGATTGGTTGGGTGATAAATAAGAGTATCGCACTGTGCGATATATAGATAACTCCTTATCTATTTATAATTTTTTTGTACTAAATAAACCATGTTCTAAGCTATCTATTAATATAAAGTTTATTATCTTTTTATATTCCTTAAACCATATATTTTAGCATACATATTTGTAAGCTAAAATTTTTAAAAGAAAATTAAGCTCTAAAAAAAATTTTTCTTAATAAAACCTCTATTCTAATTGGTTATGGTGACATTCATAAACCCAAGTTACATAGCACACTCCACAGTCACAGTGTGGATCACTTCGTATGGCCTAAACATCAAGTAAAACTTTAGCTGATGGCTGTGAAGTATGCTTTGTGAACCAAACTTTGGGTCACCATATTTTTATGGCATTGCCTCAAAACCAAAATTATATAAAGTTGTCATGAAGCATCTATGATTAGCTGTAATATTGTATTATGAAAGAAACCTGTGTGTGATAATTGGGAAGAATTTTAATAAGTATCACATGCAGTTTCCTTTTTTAGTATTAATTTGGACATCAAAGTCCTATTACGATCCTATTATGATCCATATTAGATAACTAATTTTTTAAAAATTATAAAAGAAATTTTATGAAATAGGAATTATATAGCATTTAACATGTGACATGCTTTATTTTAGTTTAGAAAGTAGGGGTAAAGCCTAATAAAATTTTATGCAATAAGTCTTTAAAAATTTTAGTGTACAAATATGTATGCTATATGGTTTAAGGGATACATATTGTTGTGTAATAATGTTACAAGTATATTGTTATATATATGCTAAATATATAGTTAAAATTTTAGCTTAATTGAATCAGTAGTTGTTAAAATATAAAATTTTAAATATTTAATAATAATTACTATATATAAATTACTATATATAGTTATATATAAAACTTTATTAAAATAAATTAGTTTTTAATCTATATTTTAACAACTACTAATCCAATTAAGTTAAAATTTTAACTGTATATTTAGCATATGTATGGCAATGCAGTTGCATAGCACAAGCTTATAAAGTTACATATTGGTAATTTTTTTAAAATTTTTTTTTTTAAAAAATATAATTTTTAAAAAATTTATTATAAAATAAACTTATTATAAAATGATAATAAAAATTATATCAAAATGTAGCTTAGGTCTTTCTTTATTAGATATAAAAAATTTATAAATAAATAGTTAAAACTGAAGAACTTTTATATGTAGACAAAATAACTTTTAGTTTTTGTGTATCTTCATTTTCGCACCGGACCATACATTTCAATAATTTGTTTATATAGCGATAATGATAATGATTAGAAAAGGGTATCACGCACTTATCAGTACGAGGTGCTTAATTGCTACATGGTTAATAATATAAAAATTACAACGGACGTCAAACCTAAAATATGTGTTGATTAAGCATCTCGCACTGATAAGTGCGTGATGTCCGTGATGGAAAAGTTAATTATTAAATTTCTGATTTTCCGATTCCCCATATGGGTATATGTCATAAAAATCACCTGTTCACACCTTTTTGAAAACAGCTGTAATTGTTTAGATAGATTGCGGCATAATTCAAATAAGGAAATTTTAATAGTGGAAATAATCAATATTCATTGGCACTTATAAAAAATAATCATATGAAGACGACTGTAACGACACAAGTTGTTATTGTTAATTTGTTTCTAATTCATGTAAAAAATTTAACTATACTATTTGAGGCAAGTTCTTATATTTAAAATTTTGAATTCAAATCTATGTTAGAAAAAAAATTTGTAAACGCACATTGCAAACCTCTCATACAGAAGAATTCTGTCTAAATTGAAACTGTTGGGTCTATTTTTCTTATTTGAACTTATATAAGCATTCTCAAATCTGACAATTAATATAAATCTGACCATGATCGTATACCTAATGTTTATTATACAGCATGGCTGAACGTGTAATTTTAATTTCATCAGACTCTTTATTAGACAATGCTTCTCTTTTTTCCCCAGTTAATTTAAGCATAGAATCCGTACGAAGCTTCCCGAGTTCTATAAACTTATTATTAAAATCTTCAAGATTATTAAAAGTTATATTAAGTGTGTGGACCATTTTAGTGCATTTTATAAGCTGGGACCTTAGGCCTAGATGTTTTAGAAATAATATCCAATTCTTCGACCGCAAATTAAAACGTAAAGCTTGTTTAATTGTAATACAAAATCCAGATTTTTTCGTAATATGCCACTTATTTCGATGTCTATGCGTAGGAAAATGCGTTCTTCGTCTAGCATTAATATCGTCATCACCACCAAAATATGAATATTCCCAGAGATCATGATTAATACCGCTATGAATTATATTCCATCCATATAATTCCTCCATAATTTTTTCAGTAGTGAGTGAATTGAACTTAAAATTTATAATCTCATTATTTTGGTTGGATTGCTTAGGCTGAGTTGGCTGTTTAATATCTTTTTGTATGTAATCAAGTGTTTCATTACCAGTATCCTGCGAAATCGGAGAAACCTTAACATTTACAGCATCGAGAAAATAACCATAGCCTAGCTTTTTGAACGACGGTAGACTATCGCTGAGAAGATGATCTAATGTGCAATTTACATCTATGATGAATTCTAAAATGCTTTTTGTAGAGTTAGTCAAATCAGGATTGACCTTTGCATTAAATTTAGCGAGAATTCCAAAGTCTTGAGAGACGTGCTTATCTGTAACTTGAACAGTTGCTTTAGAAGAAATTGTAATACCATCAAATTCTTGTGTTTCTCCTTCAATAACCAATTTCCCATTGTCACCAAAACCATCCCCTTCATCCCCAGGTTCTTTCCTATTTGCCGATTTGTCTCCAGAATATCCTTTATTTGAAGAGGAGTTATTCGACTTGCTCTTATTAAAGTGAATGTTACTATTTAGTGACTCTCTGTTATGAGTGTGATTTTCTTGATTCATTGTCATTATCACAACTTCAAATCTATTTTGAAATGTTTCTTTGAGTTGTTCTATGATTGAAGTATCAAGAGGTTCAGTAGTCCAACATACAATGTGTGGAATAGAATGGCCCTCCTGAAATTCAGGTCCTATAGCATACACAGGTTGAGAGCCTAGGATATTATCAATAACATCTTTTTTACTGTTTAATAATTCAAATAATTGCTCGGCTTCAGTATATGAGGTATTTGAAGCTCCAGGAAAGATGGATGATTCTATATTAATTGCATTGCTGAAATCTCTACTAGCAATGTTTAGTTGATCACAAATTTTAATTGTAGGTGTACCAATATGAATGCTATTAAAATTATTAATAGCATGAATAATATCAGCTGCGATAAATTGATTTGCTTCAGAATGTATAAATTTATTTTCTTCTAAAATATAAAAATTACTCCATTTCCATATAGTATTCTTTACTTCTAGTATGTTTGGACGTTTTTTAGGATCCGCATTCCAGCATTTCTCCATTAAATCAACATAGCATTGTGGGGTACCGGAAATAATTTTTGGGCGCAATGGTTTAAGCTTATCACGAATAAGTGATAAGAATTTCGGGTCTTCAAAATTATAACCCTCAAATACCGGTATACCGGATGACAGCTCCCACATTATTAGTCCTAGTGTATAAATATCAGATTTCTGATCGCTCTGAGCATCAGGTGCTCTGTATTTTTTCATGTTGTGAGATCTAGATTGATTAAAAGTTTCTCCGAAATCGATAATGCAGTCTCCAGATGCTTTAAAAAGAATATTATTACTATGAAGACTATTGTGTGAACGATTGACATGAATATCATGCAACTGACTACAAATATTTCTCAATATATTTAATTTTTCTTCCCAATCCATAAAGGGATGATTTTTTAAATATTCATTAAAGTTCCCTTGCGTTGCGCGTTCCATAACAACCGCTAGACTATCATCACTAATGCGGGTGAATCCATATAATTTAAGAAACCCTTTTTGTTCTTGTAAGAATTTGAAATGTTTTATTGCCTTAATTAAAAATGATGTATATTATTTATCAGTTTTCATCAAATAAGTGGAATTAAAAAATGGAAAATCTTTAATACCTTTTCAAATTTCTGTTCTGGAGTTTGAGGAATAATTTTTATAACTACAGCGATTGGATCCGATCGTTCTTTATATAATGTTTTATTTTTTTCTCCAATTTTTCTCTCTCCGTCTAACCATGTTCCATAATATATCGTGCTAAATTTATTCTCTATTTCAAATCGATTATAGGGAATGAATTCTAAATATCTTAAATAGTTTTCACAGTTTCTTTGCGTATTTTGAATAAATTCATCAATTGCATTATTTCTACTAGACCAATGAATAAATTTTTCAATAAGCTCTTCTGTATCACAAGGTTTACACCATGCTTCATGAGAATTATATTTCTTGCATTTTGAGCATGTTCCTAATTTGGTAAATTTTTAACTTTTATATAAATAGGTCGCGTAATAATCTTTGTTTGTGCTTACCATATTTTTTTTCAACTTCAATAAGATGTTTTAAGTCTTCAGGAGTAATTGCTAAATATATAAAAGTATATAAACGTATAAGTATAAAAATTACTTAAGATTAATTTTCAATTATATTATTTTACCAAAATTTTCCATGCTTGTTGTCTCAATTGGAAAATTTTCCATGCTTGTTGTCTTAATTGGAGTTCTATGATATGGTAAAATATTTAATTTACTATAAAATAAAATTTTGGTATTCAAATAATTAAACTATATTCATACCCAATAAGCTTTAATTGCTTGAAAGAAGTTGTTTCTTTATTTCCAATGTTATTTTCAATAAATATCTAATAATAGATTTTTAATTAGAAATATATTAGAATAGTTAAATCTTGAATCAATTAAACCTACTGTAATTTGAGATATGTTTTGGAATTTCACAAATTCCAAGAGAATCTTAATTGTATTGTCGACACAATCATTTTCAGTAAGTTGGAATAATTGAGTTTCCACAATATCTTCAACATTCTCAAACCCTAAATTACATCTATTAGCAAAAAGTTTAATGGTCTTTGGCGCATGCTCTAATGAAAATTTATGTAAAATTTAAAAATGTCTAATTTTTATAAATTAAATAAGATTTATGATTGTATTTATACTAACCTATATCAGTGGGAATAATAAAGATTGAATGAAGTTTTACATGTTGTTTAAATGGAATAGAAATCATGAGCTGCTCATCAGCATTTGATTCTAAATACGTATCATCATCGTTAAAAATATTTTTAATATTATTGTTATCATCTTGATTTAAACATTCAATTTGAGCTAAATCAATATATTCATTCAGCCCATCCTAAAAATTTATTTAATGAAAATTGAAAATTATAAAATTTTATAATGAACAGAATAATTTTGAATAACTTTATATATACCAGACCATAAACTTTTTTAAATCCTTTGGCTTGATTTTTAATTTCTTTAAGTCCCGTGTACCTTCTAACTTCTACTCCATTTTTAAATTTCACAAGAGTAGGAAAAGCATTTATTGAAAGCTTAGAGATTATACATGGTACTTCATCTACATCGATCTAGTAAAATTACAAGTTAATAAATAATAAATACAATGTAATATTTAAATAGTTTTCTTCAAAATCTACCTTGACAAAGTTTACATGTCTGTATTGTAAATTTAATTGTTCAAAAGCCAGTTCAATTACTCCACAATAATGACATCTGGAATCATAAATGTGCACTAATGTCTAAATTTTCAAAATATTTTATTCAATAATTTAATAACGGTGTTGATAATTAGATAAGTGTCTATTGACTTTTTCTTGATAGAAAAAATAATTCAACCATGACTTTATTTAATTATTAAAAGTTATTCATACCACTATTGGCGCAGCAATAAAATGCTGAAATTCGATAGCATTCGTAATATTATGCATTACTTTATAAAAGCGCGGTTGGAAATAATTATTTATAAAAAATATAAAAAATATAGTGCCATTAAAATTTCCTACTGAAAATAGATATTCGTGCTATATATTAGAATGCATATATATTAAACACATAAATAAAGTTATTAGAACGATAATTTTTTGCACAAGTGTATTACAGAATGCCAATTACTACTATTTATATCATATTTCCCAAGGACAAAAACTTAAGAATAAATAATTTATCATCTTATTTCGATTAAACTTTTTGCACAAATCACCGCTTCAGAAGACAGAGTAAATATTTTGACAAATGATTTCTATTTCCCAAGGACAAAAACTTAGGTATAAATAATTTGTCATCTTATTTCGATTAAACTTTTTGCACAAAACTATTTAAATTACCTTTTTCAGGAGACAGAATAGAATAGTTTGACAAATTATTTCTATTTCCCAAGGACAAAAGTTTAAGATAAATAATTGTCATCTTATTTCGATTAAACTTTTTGCACAAAACTATTTAAATCACCGTTTCAGAAGACAGAGTAAATAGTTTGCAAATTATTCCTATTTAGGTCATCTTTCCCAAGGACAGATTAAATAGTTTGACTAATTATTTCTATTTAGGTCATCTTTCCCAAGGACAGATTAAATAAAATATAATGATACCAATTTTCTGCATCGAACGTCAATTACTGCTATTTGAGTCATTCAAGAGAAATAAAATTTTTTATAAATATATAATTGAATACAGTTTTATCATAATACTGTAATAACCATGCGGCACATCACAAACATTACTGAATTTAAACATCTTATTACTGCGCAAGAAGTGGTATGAAAGAGTTTTGAAAATTATCGTATAGCGAGGTTTAAAAGATCCGGGTATTTGACAAATTAGTCTACATCTACGGTATTACAGTCGGAGGGATATTATGGTCAACATAAGGGGTATAAGTTGAACTATAAGTGCGGCCAATGCCATCAATAATTTATACTGGACATGTATTAAACTTGAAACTCTGATTAAGAAGTTATTAAATATCAAGAGAGTATGATTTTTCAATAAACTTACTTATCAGACACGTCCTATGTGATCACTGAATGATTTCTGTATAACTTATTCGGTCACCTCCTAATACAATATACAAAATTCACTCACCTCTTTCGAGGTGAGTAGGTGCGTGAATATTTGCATATTTGCATTAGGAGGTGTCCGAATAAGTTATACGTAAACCATTCAGTGCTAACGTCAGACATGTCGGATAACAAAGTTATCAGTCGAGCCTTTAGTAGATGAATAATTAGTTATCATCTACGACACGACTGATAACTAGCACGTATAGTACTCCGAGTACAATACATTATAGACTTCTGAAAATTGTGAGAGTATTATACTAGAGGGGTTTTAAACCACGCTATGCGGTAAATTTGATTAAATCGACTATAAAATAAAATATTTTTAAAAATTTAGACATTAGTGCATTTCCATGACGCTTCATGTCCTCATAGTACGAAAGTTGTACCAGTTTTTAAAAGATTAAGTTTGCTATACAAGCACTTAAACTTTGTTAAGGTAGCACACTGAATAACGCATAATTATTCTTGGATAATTTAAAATTTATAATTATTAACTTGTAATTTACTAGATCGATGTAGATGAAGTACCAGATATATGCTGGGAACTTTCAATAGAGAGTTCTCCTACAATTATAAAATTTGAAAATGGAGAGGAAATTTATAGGTACATTGGGCTTGAAGAAATTAAAAATGAAGCCAAAGGATCTAAAAATGGTTATGGTCTGGTATATATAAATTTATCCAATTTATTTTATTCATTATAAGTTTTATAAGTGTTATAAGTTTCAATTTTTACTAAATACATTTTTAGGATGGGCTGAATGAATATATTGATTTAACTCAAATCGAATGCTTAAATCAAAATGATGACAATAATATTAAAAATGTTTTTAACGATGATGATACGTATTTAGAATCAGATGTTGATGAGCAGCTCATAATTTCTATTCCATTTAAACAATATGTAAAACTTCATTCAATCTTTATTATTCCCACTGATATAGGTTAGTATAAATACAATATTACTTAATTTATATAAATTAACTATTTTTAAATTTTACATAAATTTTCATTAGAGCATGCGCCAAAGACCATTAAACTTTTTGCAAATAGATGTAATTTAGGGTTTGAGAATGTTGAAGATATTGAGGAAACTCAATTATTTCAACTTACTAAAAATGATTTTGTCGACAATATAATTAAAATCCCCCTAGAATTTGTAAAATTCCAAAACGTATTTCAGATTACTGTAAGTTTGATTGACTTAGTATTTGGCTATTCTAAAATATTTCTCAAAGTAAATCTATTATTAGGTATTTATTGAGAATAACTTTGGCAATAAAGATACAACATCTTTCAAAGAGTTAGTTCTTATTGGGTATGACTATAATTTAATTAAATAATTCAACTATCAAAAGTTTCATTTCATAGTAATTTAATATCTTACCATATTATAATAGAACTCCACGTGAAACAACAATCATGGAAAATTTTGGTAAAATAATATAATTGAAGATTAAGTAATTTTTATATTTAAAGATTTACATATTTTTATGCATTTAGGAATTAGGCTTGAAGACTTAAAGCATCTTATTGAAATTGAAAAAACATATGGTAAAGCGCAATTGAAAATTATTATGTAGCTACTGTATTTGGATAAATTATTAAAATTTACCATAAATTAGGAACATGTTCAAAATGCAGAAAGTATAATTCGCAAGAAGCATGGTGTAAACCTTGTGATACAAAAGAGCTATTTGATAAGTTTATTAATTGGTCAAGTGGAAATCATGCAATTGATCAATTGATTCAAGATACGCAAATAAACTGTGAAAGTTATTTACAATATTTAGAGTTCATCCCTTATAATCAGCTTAAAATAGAGAATAAATTTAACACAATATATTATGCAACATGGTTAGACGGAGAGAGAAAAATTGGGAGAAAAAACAACACATTATCTAAAGAACGATCGGATCCAATCGCTGTAGTTATAAAAATTATTCCTCAAACTCCAGAACAGAAATTTGAAAAGGTATTAAAGATTTTCCATTTTTTAATTCCACTTATTTGATGAAAACTGATAAATAATATACATCGCTTTTAATTAAGGCAATAAAATATTTCAAATGCTTACAAGAACAAAAAGGGTTTCTTAAATTATATGGATTCACACGCATTAATAACAATATTATAGCGGTTGTTATGGAATGCGCAACGCAAGGGAACTTTCATGAATATTTAAAAAATCATCCCTTCATGAATTGGGAAGAAAAATTAAATATATTGAGAGATATTTGTAGTCAGTTGCATGATATTAATGTCAATCGTTTACACAATAGTCTACATAGTAATAACATTCTTTTTAAAGCATCTGGAGACTGCATTATCGATTTCGGAGAAACTTTTAATCAGTCTAGATCTCACAACATGAATAAATACAGGGCACATGATGCTCAAAGCGATCAAAAATCTGATATTTATGCGTTAGGACTAATAATGTGGGAGTTGTCATCCGGTATACCGGTATTTGAGGATTATAATTTTGAAGACCCGAAGTTCTTATCACTTATTAGTGATAAGTTTAAACCATTGCGCCCAAAAATTATTTCCGGTACCCCACAATGCTATGTTGATTTAATGGAGAAATGCTGGAATGCGGATCCTAAAAAACGTCCAAAAATTCGAGAAATAAAGGATACTGTATGGGAATGGAGTAATTTTCATACTCTAGAAGAATAAATTCCGAAGTAAATCAATTTATCGCAGCGGATTTTATTCACTCTATTAATATTTTTAATTGTGTTCAATTTAATATTGCTAGCAGTGAGATAATTCATGAATCGCTCATTATAGAATCGTCTATCCTTTCAGGAACTTCTACTACTTCATATATTGAAGCTGAGCGATTATTTGAGTTATTAAATAGTAAAAAAGATGACATTGATCACATTTTAGATTCGCAACCTGTATATGTTATAGCACCTGATTTTCGAGAGGGCCATTCTGTTCCACATATCGTATGTTGGGCTACTGAACCACTTGATATTTCAATCATAGAACAACTCAAGGGTGTATTTCAAGATGAATTTGAAGTCGTGGTAATAATAATGGATCAAGAAAATCATACTTATAGGGGTGAACCACTAAACAGTAATATTTATGTTAATGGTAGCACGTCGAATTATTCATCTTCAAGTAATGTAAACTCTGGAGATAAACAGACAGACAAGAAGGAATATAGTAATGGGGAGGATGGTGGTGATGATGGGTACAATTCTAGAGATAATAATGAGGGTGATGGTTTTGGAAGAAATTACAGAATTGATAATGAAAATATACGCAATATAAATGAGTTTGATATTCGTTCAACAGCAACAGCTTTTATAGATAAAAAATGTTATGGGTTAAAAACCCGATGTAGAGAAAACAATACGAAAAAAGTGATAAATTCAGATAATTGGAATAATGGCAAAATTAATATTCAAAGTTTTGAAATTCAGTCTAAAATTAATGCAGAAGTCACAAGTTCGAATACTCAAAAAATTTTAACATATAATGTCGATTTACACAAATGTGAAATAGATTATATAAAAAATGGTTTTTTTCTTGATTCTGTTGCAATTATAGTTGAACCACATCCGAATAATGTAGATGGATCTAATTATGAACAAATATTTAACGCCAAGAAACCAGGGCGAATTCCAAGGGTAGTTGAACATACAGTGGGGATGAGCCAAAATTGTGAAATGAATGTTGGAACAGCACCAACTGCAAAAATAGGTATGGATAGAACAAGAGGTTTAAAAGCCACATATAATGACTGGGAAATAGTTACTTCCGGTGTTAATCATGATAAATGGGATTATTATTATATGGGTGACAATATTGCTAGATTTAGAACAGGTATCCCTCGACAGGAATTTGAGAATCAATGGGAAATTATGAATATGGAAGGATTTTGCATTAAAATTGAACAAAAGTTGAAACTTAATATTAATCTCATCAAATGTATTAGAAATTTATTGCATTCGAAACCGTTGCTATTAAAGCATAAAAACATAACCCATGCACTTAATGTGACATTTAAAAGTCTTGACGATTTCAGTATTAGTAATCATGGCGTGAACATTCAAAATAACGCACAATTTCATTGAATTTTAAACTTACTTATCTGGTAGTTTTACTTTTGTTTTTTTTAGCTTGCATTCTTTTTATAAAATTTTTTGTAAAACTTTCTTAGATGCTCAAAACTTTTCAAGCCAGTATAACCATATCTACAGAATTTTTTAGTTTGCATTCTTTTTATTAAATTTTTTGTAAAAATTTCATAAATGCTCTGAACTTTTAATCAAACGAGTATAACCAGATCTACTGAAATTAAATTTATAAAAAAGTCCATAAATATATATTTTTTTAAAAGCTTTAATCGAAAATTTCTTAGTAATTTACTGGGAAATTTCAAGGTTTAAGACCATTTTCGGATTCTACTAGTCTGTAAAATTTGAAAATAACTTCGAATAATGAAATAAAACTAACTTTAAGAAGGAACCTTCGCTCAAAGTTGTAAAATTTAAAAAAAAACTGGAAATTATTATTGCTTGGCTAGCTAATTACAAGTTTTAATATGACAGCATTAACTAGAGTATTTGACTAGAATTTGTCAACACTAAAATTGTTATTATATTTAGTACGGTTTGCAAAATTCTGTATCCTCCCTTGAAAATTATTAAAGAAAAATCGTCTGATTTCTTAAAACTCTTCCGATATGATAATTTCATATCACGATATCGCAGTAGTTTTAAGAATCAGAAATCACAAACAACCTGGTGATTTTTTCTTTAATGAAAGTTTTCGGTTTGCAAAATTATAAAAAAACGAAATCGATGATTTCTGATTTCTGATTTACGATTTATCTAACATTACTTTGTATATCAATTAATATTATATTAAAACTTATATGTAATATTTGTCAAATACCCAACATTTAAAAAATTTGACCACCGATAGTGAGTCATTTAATAGATGACTTCATAATTGTTCTGATCTAAACTATGAAATACTATAAAAGTAAATAATAATACGTACAAATACTCTTAGCCAAATTACTTTAAATTTAAAATGAAGGAAGTTGGCGAAGAAAATTCTAATTACTCCATGGATCGTACAATTAAATGGAAGTCTTCACAAAGAAGTTTCGTTACTATATTGTAAACTAGCAATGTACATGTGGCGGGCAACTTCGTCGTCCGCTTCCGATTTTTAAATGGCACTTGACTTAATATGTAACATATTTACAGAATTCTATTAGTACTAATGATGCCTGACGCAATTATTTTTGCGATGACGAAAGGTTTCGTCAAATTTGCGTCTGACGAAACCCTTGACGATTGACGAAACTCCTGACACAACCCTGACTATTGATGAAACTAACGCCCTAGCTTTCCAACACAAAAAAATTGTTCACAACCTGTAATTTTAGCCGATCGAATTTTAAGATCAGATGTAACGTAAAAATTTTTTACAAAAAACAGATAGCTCTAATTTTTATTAGGAAACCATCTATTGCGTCCTAATTAAAATGTTTCTCGTGAAATTTTACTAATAGTCACAATGGCCACTATATTTTTCTAACCCTAACCCTAATTATAATGCGGTTTTCTTAGCCTTAGGGTTTAGGCACGTGAAAAAAATTAGGCATGCCCATAGGGGCATGCCTTGTGCTGGGGCATGCCCCTCATGCCCATGGGCATGCACCTTTATAAATCATGTGACTAACGATTACGGTATGATTCCCTGAAAGTTAGTTCCCCACCAGCTCATTTTTCCGACACCAAATCCCCGACAGAATGTTTCACCTACAGCACTTTTTGTTGACAGAATCTTTCGTTGACATACCATGTTTTTGACATCTCCTTCCCTTGACATCTCTTATTTTCGACAAGACATTTATCTGACATGACATATTTCTAATTTGACTTTTCTCCGACACTAAGTTTTATTGAATGCACTTTTTCCAACAAGAATGATAAACCCAGTGTCAAGGGTAAATTCGTGACCTGAGCCACAAAACGGCCTAACACGAACGGCGAGCACTATACACTTTGCTCTAGCCGATTTAATTACTTTATACGATACTATTATTATTAAGGCAAGTGTTTTATTTATATATTCGCTTTATTTATTTCAATTGTTTATTTGTTTATTAAGGGGAAATGAAAACTAACGCTAACGCTAAAAACTCTTTTTTATTATTACATCTCTTCGCTTAAATACTATTATATGGGTTACATCATAATTTACTCATAATTCGGTCATGCAACCTTTTTACTCTTATATTACCTAAGGGTTAGTAAAATTACGGGGGGGGCCAACTTATTATAAACATATACTAATAAAAATGTTGCATAATGATATGTGTATCAATCATATAAATATATAATAAAAATATTCACGATACTATACCAAAGAACCTTTGGTTGTATTAATTGACCACTGATTCAAGACAGGCTGTTGTTGTCTTCTATTTCTGCCACCTGGTGGGTTTGTATAGGAATTGAGCGCATATTGGTGTTCGCAGAAACTAAATACCACTTTTAAATAATAAAAGTTGTCAAATTCTGAATTTATTAACCTATATGCGTTCATTTTAAACATTTAGTACCATAAATTGCCATATAAAAGACCTGGATAGAGGTGGGCAAAATCGTATTTTTGCTACTATGCATGCGCATAATATACTGCATGCATGCATATATATGCAGCATAGTCAAAATTTATAATATCAAAAACCAATTAGTTACAAAAAATTTTTGATAAATTTATATTAGTTAATTTATGTATAAAAAGTAGCTTGAATCCTTAATAATTTTTATAGATCATAATAAAATCAAATTAAATTGAAATGTGCATTTCTATTTAATTTTCTAAAACTCATTTATACTTGTTTAATATAAACTCTACTCTAAACTCTACTTTAAGACTAACCCATTAATTTTAACCCCTACTCTAAAAAATGCACCCAAAAAAATTTATTTTTCAATGGCTTGTATTTTATTTTAATCTGATTTCAAAATGTGAAAATTGAAATGGATATATAATTTTATTTTTTTATTTGTACTAATTTATTTAAAAATTCATACTAACCTACTTAATAGATTATATTATATATTAAAGTTTTGGTTTGAATTAATATAATTAAAAAAAACCTGTGCATGAGTATTACAATCTTTTTTTTCAAAATATAAATTTAAAATTTGGCAAGGTTTTTTTTTAAGGGCTTGTACAAATAAATAATATGCATAGAATGAATCCATATCATGAATTAAATAAAATCCACTATCTTTATCATGCAAAAATAAAACTGCTTTATGTCATATAACAAAAATCAAAAATATATAATTTATTCTAACCCAATATACTTACTAGCTCACAACTAGAAATGTAATTCTGCTTAAATTGGTTAGTTCATGCTTTAAAACCTAACCAAACACTATTTTAAGTATATAAATATTAATTATGTTTGTCTAAACATGTTAGTTTAAGACATTGTTGAATTCAATAAAAACTTGCTCATAAGCTCGATTTCAAACTCTACTGGGCTTTATTTTATATAATTAAATTCATGTGATTGAAAACTTGTATTCAGAGATTTATAGAGCAGAATTATATAATGATAGTATTATTATTATTTTTATTTTTTTTTTTTGTATGGGCATTTTGGTATTTAGATTGTTGAACCATGCACATGCATAATGCAAGCATGCATGCATGCGCATAATGCCCACCTCTAGATCTGGATCTCTTACAGTCTTATATTCACCAATATTAAAACTTATATCAGACCTGGGTCTAGTACATGGTAGAGAGTTTGTACTATTAGAAAGAAATTTTAGAAGTATATAGATTTTTCATTTATTGTGGGTGGCCTATGTATAGATATTTAGTAGATTTTTAGAACAAGAATAGCATGGAACTAGAGCATGGAACTAGAGCAGATTTGCAAAGGGCACAAGAATAATTCGCAAAAGATATGTATTTTATGTTATTGATTTGTGACCTTTTATTTTATTTTATTTTTTTTTGTTTACTGATTTTAACTCCACTTAGTCACAACTGATTTTATATTTATGGACTGAATGAAGATGTTATAACGGTATAGCATTTATATCTTAATTTTGAACTGATGATTTTAGTTTCACCACTAATAATCTTTATTTACATGCTAGTTAATATGAACGAAATGATTTGAAAGGTATCATGATGGTAGTAAACATTTATGATTTGCTGGTTTTAGTTCGTCAATTAATAATGATCCTTACCCTCATAGGCTAAATAACGTATTTAATGCGAATGAATCGATTTTGAAGAACATTGCGTGTTTTTTTAAGAATCAAGTTTCATTATATATTAAATAAGTTTTGAGTATGCAAAAATAAATATAATAAATAAAGAATTTTTAAAATTTGGACTTTAATTTTATTTATTATTTTTTTTAATTTTATATACATTTAATAATATGGGTTTTAAACCATATAGATTGTAAATTGAGTTAGATTTAGTAGGCTAATTCTAAACTACAAATAGGCTGGTTCTAAACTATAAATAGGTTGGATAGGTTGGTTTAGACAAGTGGTGGGTTCGGTTTTTTCAAATAGGCTAGTTCTAAACTATAAATAGGTTGGATAGGTTGGTTTAGACAGGTGGTAGGTTTAGTTTTTAAAAAGCAGTAGGTTGAATTTTTATTATTAGGCAGATTAGATCTTAATTAACAAGCACATCCAGGTTACCATCACGTCGTAATTATAATAGGAAAGAAAGTTTAAGAACTCATAATTTAGATAAGAAAAGCCCAGTTAGATCACAATCAAAATAATGAAAGAGAATGGTCTCGATCTCATATTTTACTACAACAATATGAGAAAAGATCAAAATAGCCTAGGCATATATGTTTACAGACTACAGGTCTGGTTTATTCTTAAGTGGTTGGCAAACTGGTAAGACAAGCTTTTTTTAGCTTATCAAATAGTAGCAAGACTTTGTTACTATTGTTTTATTACTTACTAATTTCATCTTACAATAATTGAGCGTAAATATATGATTCAGTTTTTTTAACAATAAAAGAACAGCTATAAAATTTCTTTATTATTAATTACTTACCTTTGTCTCAAAAAAATACATCTCAGTAAACGTGTTATTTTTAAAAAAATTAATAATCAAGACTTTGGCTAGTTGAACATAATACATATGAATATTATATGATTTTTATATAAAATGACAATTTTTGTATTACAATTAAACTTGTGTAACATTTGAGTTGGCCCATAATTTTACTAACCATAGATATTACTACATTGTTTATGCATATTTAATAATCTTACTTCAATATGCTCTTGCGTAATATTGACTTGCATATAATTGATCATTCATCGACCTCATAATTTCTGATCGATCATGTGCATTATGTGTACAACCTAATGATCATTCGATCATTTTGTCCTTATTTCCATCCAAATACCCCGTATGCTGCATTTCACCATGATACTAGTGATCATCACATTATGTGAAATCATGCAACTACATTATTTGTTTACTGCACTATCAACTCAGCCTAAATTATACTATCACCTAACCCTAATCTAACTCTAACTATAACCCTAATTTAGGCTAAGTGCTTAATCATGTGATGTGATGAACATGAATATATCACTCTACCCAATAATTATATTTCTAATCGAGAAAAGATCTTGTTGGAAAAAGATGAAGAAACATGTCATGTCAGAAAAATATTCTTTCTAAAATATGTTATGTCAGTAAAATATCTTTTCAAAAATATGTCATGTTAAGAAAAGGAAGGTCTAAAACATGGTATGCGAGAAAAGATCCTGTCAACAAAAAATGCTGTAGGTGAAACATTCTGTCGGGATATAGTGTCAGAGAAATGGGCTGGGGGAACTAACTTTCGAGGAATTAAGCAACAACTGTGACTAACATATAGTTTACGAATTTGTAACATGCTGAAAACTTCATATGGGGTGTTAGTAGAAACCAAGCAAATTGTTTCTAAGTAAATTTTTTTAAAAATTAAGTTAAATATCTAAACTATTAAACCATACTTGATAAAAATTTTTTTTATTAGTTGTTTAGATACTTTAACTTAATTGGTGATCCACCAGTCAACCAGAGAGTCATCATAGTANCCATTCAATCTTAAGCAATTACCAACCCCAAGGTATTAATACTTTTGCCTATTATACTTGTCGTATTCCTTTAAAACCCCGATTATGGTTTCTTACTTATCTTAACCAGAATATAATTATTAGTAAAGCTCATAGATATTTTAATTGGTGATCCACCAGTCAACCAGAAAGTCATCATAGTAAAAAGTGACTCAGATTACTATATAAATTTATTATAGTGCGAATGTGGCGTGCACGTATTTAAAACTTTTTTTTATACTAAGTTAATCATCTTTCTGGCTTAAGAGACTTTGTAAAGCTCATTAAAACGCATCTAATGGTGGTTAGAGCATCAAAATCGGCTTGGTAGATGCCAAGATATCTTTTAAAAAACCTTTCTTTTACTATGTAAATTTTCTTGCAAATAATAGTATTGTTTGCAAGAAAATTTACATAGTAAAAGAAAGGTTTTTTAAAGATATCTTGGCATCCACCAAGCCGATTTTGACGCTCTAACCACCATTAGATGCGTTTTAATGAGCTTTACAAAAGTCTCTTAAGCCAGAAAGATGATTAACTTAGTATAAAAAAAGTTTTAAATACATGCACGCCATATTCGCACTATAGTAAATTTATATAGTAATCTGAGTCACTTTTTACTATAATGACTCTCTGGTTGACTGGTGGATCACCAATTAATGTTTAAAAATTTTATTTAGAAACAATTTGCTTGGTTTCTATTGACACTTCCATATGTTAATTTAGTATCTAACCCTATTAACCAATCAAAATATTTTTTATAAATCAAGGTTATTGTATACATGTAATATGTATGCTAGCTAATTAGTTGCAAGTAGGGATTTTAAAAGTTCAAAGAGAGTTGAGTTTTATTAAAGTCTGGTTCTGAGTCAAGCTTGGAACTCAACTCGCATTGCAAATATATAGAGATTGGACCCAAATTGGCATTACTTGGGTCACCTAAGAGTAGCATTGTACATTTTGGATATCTGAGCTATATTTGTCAAATGCGGATATTTTCAGACATTGTCTGATGTTTGAGCCCAAGAAGTTATGTCAAATAACTACAGTCAGACCTCCCTATAGTCACACCCCATATAGTCACACCTCTATTTAAGCACCAAATTTTGTGCAACAGACTCAAACATAGTAAAAAAACCTCATTATAGTCACAAATCGCTTATAATCACTATCACCATGAAAATTTGATTTTTTAACAATTTTATTAATAAAAAACCTTCATTATAGTTACCAATTTTTAACTAAATATGGATTATATAATCTGATTGGCCAATTTTCATATTCACGTATATTTAAAATTATCTATTAATTGATAATCCGCCTGTCAACTGGAGAGTGATCCTATAGGCGAAATGTGGAGTACTTCCATCTAAAAGATTTTTTCTTACTAAGTTAACAATACAAGTCCACTAATTAAAGTTGTAGAGCTCGTCGAGATGCATCTAATGGTGGTTAGATCATCCAAATCAGCCTAGTGGATAGCAGTTATCATCAAAAAACAATTGGCCAACTATATAAAAATTCGTGACAGAGATTACCGGTACATATAAAAATCACTATAGGCGAAATGTGGATTGCTTCCATTTAAAACTTTTTTTCTTACTAAGTTAACAATATATGCCCACTAATTGAAAGTTGTAGAGCTCGTTGAGACGCATCTAAGAGTGGTTAGATCATCTAAATCAACCCAGTGGATGGTAAGATATCGTCAAAAATGATTGCTGACTATACAAAATCTCTTATATAAACAAATTTGTTTACATAGAGATTATATAGTCAGTCAATTGTTTTTTGACGATATCTCGCCATCCACTAGGTTGATTTGAATGAACTAAACACATTTACATGCATCTCGGTGAGCTTTACAACTTTTAATTAGTGTGCATGTATCATTAACTTAGTAAGAAAAAAAGTTTTAAATGGAAGCATGCTACATTTCGCCTATAGATAACATGAGGTATTTTATTTATAGTCACACCTCTTTACAATTACCAAAATAGGGTGCGACGGACTTGGTGGTTATAGAGAGGGACGACTGTAGATTGTCACTTAGACGATGTCCAAATAAAATATTTCGGACTCAAACATATTCGGACTCAGACATTGTTCGATGTCTAAGATTTGCACTATGAATTTTTGTTTACTTAAGGCGATAATGATTTGAATATAATGAATAAAAAATTATGAGGCATGCAACAATAAAGAATTTCTTTATAAATATCAATGAAAAAGATCAATGAAATATTAATGTGATTATTAATAATTATTATTATCATCATTGATAAAATGTGCATTGTCATTATTAATAAATTATATAAACGTAATTATTATTAGTAGTTTATACATTGCTGTTAGTATTACGATCAGTAAAATCAAGAAATAGCACATGTTAATTCAAAATGACATAAATTCGTTTCATCATATAATATTACGTATGTGCTATTTCAAAATAACATGAATATCAAATTCATGTATACTCATAAAGTACAATAGCAGTATATTATTCTAGCACAGCCATTAACATGTGAATTCATATGGCCAATCAAATGCAAGATTTTGCTGATACTATTCTAATGGCACCATACACTTCCCTAATTTTAGTGCGACTACATCGCACAGCTACCCTAATTGTATATATGCGTGACAAAATCATGAAATACCAGTATATGTGTTGTGCCTCAGATCAGTTCTTGCATCGGATGCAAACCGACGTACCTCAGATGCTGATTTTCAGGTGACACACGTCACTTGTCGATTGGTTATCTAAAATGCGTGAGATTTGATATGACACAAGATTATCTAAAAAAAAAAAAAGTTAACAAAAAAAAGTTCTCTGTCTTTTGATAAACTACCTTGAGTCCGGTATTGTAATATTTCTGCACCCCAATATCACGAAATTAACTTATTCTACCTATTCTACCCCGTTAACAAAAAAAAGTTCTGTCATTTGATAAACTACCTTGAGTCCGGTATGTTACTATCGTAATATTTCTGCGCCCCAATATCACGATATTAACTTATTCTACCCTGTTAACAAGCTTTAACTTTATTGAATATTTTTAGGTATTATTAACGGGCTCATCACCTGAAATTAGTTATTAATGATATTAATGTCATAATGAGTAAGAGTGTAAAAAAACCTTTGCTCTAATCTTGTTTTCTTTTCTTGGAGCTTGGTTTTTTACTTTTATGAATGTCAGTTTTATATCTCTTCGCCTTTGATGTTGGCATTATATCTCTTTCACATTCAATATTGAAATTCTGTCTCTTCGCATTCGACATTGGCGTTGGCTTTATATTCACATTCAACATTGGACATTGGCTTGGTGGCCACTATTCCTTTTTTATATTCGCCATTGGCTTACCTTGGTATCTATTAATTTCTCTTCTTATATTCAGCTTTACATCTGGCGTTAGCTTAATTGCTTCGTGCCTACTAATCTTCTTTTAATTCCTCTTTTTATATTCGGCGTTGGCTCAATTGTCCGGTGCCACTTTATTTATGAATTTTAAGTGCTCTATTTGATATTACTTTGTCGCGATATTTTTTTTAATTGTGTCACTTGGTCGCAACATTTTTTTTAATGCATCACTTTGCTGTGACTTTTTTTTTTAATAGCATTACTTTAACACAACTTTTTTTTTTAATTGCATTACTTTGTCGCAACTTTTTTTTTTAATAGCATTACTTTTGTCGTGACTTTTTTTTTTTTAAATGTGGCTATTTTTGTCGTAGCATTTTTTTTTACCATAATATCTACTTTCGATCCTATATATTCTTATCTTTATATCTTTGATCTTGTTCCTGTTTCAATTAAGCATTAGCATTATTCTTTGGCGCTGTTTTATTACTCTGATCCAGCTTTGTCTTTGTTTGCCATCGCTTTATTTCCTTTAACTTTAGCCTTGGCACCTTTTATCATCTATATAAATGGAGTATACATTTATTAGTAGAGATACCCTCAACCAAATCGTGAAAAAGTATATAACTAACCTTCCAAAGGCAAAACAAAAAAAAGCCTTAATAAACAATGAACTTTTAAATCAAATTAAGGCTATCTTATTAAACCCAAAAGATATCTATCTCTCTTTGCGACAAAAATACAAGGTCCTGGGCTAAAAAAAAATTTATACTTGAAGAAATTGTGCCAGGAGACTATAGAGTACTTGTGAAGGCCACGAATAATCCTGTGCTAATAGTAAAGAGATTCTATGAGGTTCTATATTATACCCACAGTGTGGTTGCTTAACACGGAGGTCAGAAACAAACCTGGACATCAATCTGAGAAAAATAGGGATTCATTAGGCAAGAAATCGTTAAGGAATTTGTGAACAATTGTACGGCATGTGCAGTAAGAAAGCCAGCGTTCCACCCTTTGGCTGCAAAACAAATCATTGCAAAACATTTTTTGTTCCGTTTACAGGTGATATTATATTTTTGAGGTTAAATGAAATTAAACTTTTTTTTTAAATTGTACTTTTATTTTACAAATAGATCTGATTAACCTATCCTATATCCCGGACAGAGGGTTTAAATATGTATGCCTAACATCAAAGAGACCGATCGAAGTCGCATCATACCTTTTTGAACTTTTCACATGATTGGATCACCCCGACTATTTTATAGTCAGATAACGGCAAAGAATTCGTAGGACAAACCATCAAAGAATTAATTGTGCTATGGCCATCTGTGAAGATTATTAATGGATGCCCTCGGCATTCCCAATCACAAGGTCTTGTTGAAAGGGCCAACGGTATCTTAGAACAAAAGCTAGGTAAATGGAGAGAAACAACCAGTCGGGATGATTGGTCATTTGGTTTAAGGTTCGTTGTTGTAGCAATGAACAATTCTTGGTATAGGTTATACAAAAAATCCCCCTACGAAATTGTCTATAGTGACAAGCCCCATGGCAATGTTCTCTTGTCAATGAACTTTTTGCAAACAATATTTTTGACGAAGAGGCAATTCCAGATACAATCGAAATCCTCAATGCTGATGAAACAGACTTGGATGATGGTATGACTAGTATTAAAATTTCAAACTTTTATAATTTTTTTCTCACACTCTCGATCCCTTTATTCTTTTGAGTTGTTTTTGCCCCAAATAGTTAAAAATATTGACAGCAAGATAATGGTCGACCAAATACAAAGTATCAACAAAGAAAGGATAAACCTTAAACTGCAAAAACAAATATCAGACTTATTTTAAATTTTTTTTTTAAATATATCATTACTTAATACTTTGTAGAGTTTTTACCTGATAATCCAGAACGATCACCCGATAGTATTGGTTTACTAGCACTATCCAATTATCATACTGGTCTCCCAGTACCTTCGCCTGAAAGATCAGCATTTTCACCCAAAATCCTAGTGTTTTTGTCTAATAACTATATCAGTCATCTAGGACCGTCTAATAACTATGGTAGTTATACTGTTTTCATCGAGATTATAGATCAGTATGGTATAGGTAAGCAAATCTGTATAGTATAGGCCAAATTTAAGATCTATACTATACCGATCAGCTATAATTCCTAACCCTAACTAACCCTATTATATATTACACCGGATTAGTATAGTATAGATTTAAAAATTCAGTCTATACTATACGGATCTGCTCACCTATACTATACTGATCTGTGAAATACCTGTTTTCACTCAGTAATAATACTAACTATTTAGTATGCTATTTAATAATAATTTTTTTTTATCTAGTATCTTCACCAGATAATTATGGTTGTTATTCCGTATTCACCCAATAATTTTGTAGCTTTATGATTCTTTCGCATTATTCAATATATTATATACCAATTTTTATCTAGTATCTTCGCCTGGTAATTGCTCAATATCTTCGCCCGATAATTATGGTAGCTATATTATGCTTTTTTTAAAAATTATATTTGATTATTTTGTCTAATAATTTTTTTTTATTAGTGCCTTCAACCAATAACCGTCTAGTGCCTTCGCCTGGTAGTTGCTCGATATCTTCGCCTGATAATTATAGTAGTTATATTGTGTTTCTACCCAATAATAATATTTTAATTATTTAGTATGTCATCTAATAACAATTTTTTTATTTAGTATCTTCTCCCAATAGTCCCGGTGGTCTTCCAATGCCTTTGCCCATAAATTTAGTATCCTCATCAAATCTCTACAGTAGTTATATTGTGCTTCTACACAACAATAATGCTTTGAATATTTAGTATGCCATCTAATTCTAGCATTTTTCTCTAGTGCCTTTGCCCAATAGTCTCAGTAGTCGTTCGCCTTTGCCCAATAGTTCCAGTAGTCACTCAATGCCTTCGCCCAATAGTTCCAGTAGTCATTCAATGCCTTTGCCCATAAATTCGACATCTATGCCAAATAACTATAGTAGTTATATTGTGCATCTATACAACAATAATGCTTTGATATTTGTATGTCATTTAATAATTAGGGGGTTTTTTTATTTAGTGTCTTTGCCCAATAGCACATTGGTTGTCAAGTATCTTCACTTAATAACTATTCACCCACTAGCCATAGCGGTTGTCTAGTGTCTTCGCCCATAAATCCAATGTCTTTGCCCAATAACTATGGTAGTTATATTGTGCTTTCACCAACAATTTGCTTTGATTATCTAGCATGCCATCTAGTAATGATTTTTTTTATTTAGTGCCTTCATCTAATAACTGTAGTACTATTTAGTACCGCCAAATAACTATAACTATGGTAGTTATATTGTACCTTCACCAAATAATACCTTAATTATTTATTTAGTATATTACCAATTTTTTATCTAGTGCATTCACCCAATAAATATAGTAGTTGTCCAGTGCCTTCTCCCGAAAA
The DNA here is from genome assembly GCA_003550325.1 of Gigaspora rosea. Taxonomy (NCBI): domain Eukaryota; kingdom Fungi; phylum Glomeromycota; class Glomeromycetes; order Diversisporales; family Gigasporaceae; genus Gigaspora; species Gigaspora rosea. The sequence goes on along the minus strand of QKWP01000140.1, from coordinate 255,449 downwards.
CCATAGTAGTTATATTGTGCTTTCGCCCAATAATAGGTTTTTAATTATTTGTATGTCATCTAATAGCTTTTTTTGTTTAGTGCCTTCGCCCGATAGTACTGGTGGTTCAATGTCTTCGCCCATAAATCTAGCACCTTCGCCCAATAACCATGGTAATTTTATGAATAGAATGCTTTGATTATTTAGTATTTCATCTAATCTTTTTTTATTTAGTGCCTTCGCCCGATAGTCCCGGTGGTTATCCAATGCCTTTGTTCAATAACTATAGTAATTATATGTGCTTCACACAATAGTAATGCTTTGATTATTTAGTATACTATTTAATAAATTCTTTTTTATCTAGTGCCTTTGCCCAATAGTTACATTGGTTGTTTAGTGCCTTCCCATAGTACTGTAGTTATATTGTGCTTTTGCCCAATAATAATGGGTTAATTATTTGTATTCTATCTAATAACAGCTTTTTTGTTTAATGTCGTCCGATAGTCCTGGTGGTTGTCCAATGCCTTCACCCGATAGTTCTGGTGGTCATCCAATGCCTTTGCCTGATAGTCCCAGTGGTTGTTCAATGCTTTCACCCGATAGTCCCAGTGGTTGTCCAATGCCTTCACCCAATAACTATGGTAATTATATTGTTTCACACAATAGCAATGCTTTGATTATTTAGTATGTCAGTTAATAACTAGTTTTTTTTATCTAGTGCCTTCGCCCAATAGTTACGTTGGTTGTCTAGTGCCTTCGCCCAATAACTATGGTAGTTATATAGTGCTTTTGTTCAATAATAATGTTTTAATTATTTAATATGCCATCTAATATGTTTTTTTATTTAGTGTCTTCGCCCAATAATCATGGTAGTTGTTCAATGCCTTCGCCCATTTTAATCCAGTGCTTTTGTCTAATAATTGTCGCAGCTGATGCTGAAATTTTGGGGTCTCGATTTGAAACTATAAGCCCTGCAAAAATTCACATATATGAAATCTATACCCAAACCCTATCTAACTCAATAAGACAAAAATAAAAAAAACATCACTTAAAATTTTATATTAAAATAGATCAAAAATTTCAGCATCAGCCGCAACAATAATTATAGTAGTAGTTAGATTATGCTATTACTCAATAATTATTCATTCTGTCATTTATATCAATTTTCTATCTAGTGCCTTGCCCGATAGTCATTCTCTAGTGCCTTTGCCTGATAGTTCCAGTAGTTCAGTATCTTTGCCTGATAATGATCTTGGTTGTTCAGAACTATCACTCAAAATCCGTAACAATTCAAAGTCTTCACCTAGTAATTATGGTAAGTTATTCAAAATTTTTGTATTTGTTTTTTTTGAAGGTATGATAGTTATTAATATCGAAATTTATATCTAGCTCTTACAGATATAACTAATAATCCTTCAAACTCCGAACAATATGAAATGCTACGAGAGGCTGCACGACAAAATCTTCAGCAGTATACTGACAAAATGACCCAACAAATGATAAAAAAAAGAAAGCTTGTTGATTTTAAAGTTGGTGATTTCGTAAGAGTAAACATTCCAAAGATTGATCGATTTGGCATTGATCGTCCAACCCTACCTTGTAAGATTTTAGAAAAGACTAGAGAAGATCGATACAAACTGGGTTGTAAATTTGGTGTAATTAGTGTATGTTATTTCTCCAGCACTAGAAGCTATCACTTATCCTGAACTTAATGAAATTCCATCGGACGAAATATCAATTCGAGAAGCAGCGAGACTTCAGAGTGTAGGAATGATGTCAGGTTCTATTGGCAGCTGCAAGGGTTTATATGATAATAAAAGGTGCAGATGCAGAAAGGTAAACACGAAGTGCACAAGCCGCTGTCATAGTGGTCGTCCTTGTTTAAATAAAGAGTAATGCATATATGTTAAATATAATTAAATAAAGAATAATGCATGTATGCTATACTAACTATAATAAAGCTTTTTTTCTGAATATTATTTATTTTTATTGTTAAAAAAACAAATTTTATATTAAGACCAAATTGGGGGATGTCTAAAGCGGGGCAATTCATATTACTTAATAATTTGCTTGATTAACTTTAGGGTTTTGGTCACTTTTTTGCACTAAAATTGAAGCTAAATAACTTATTCATGAGATTTAAGATGTAATTTGATTAATTTTAAGCATTGAATATACAAATATATTAATATATAATGATATATATTGTGGCAGCTTATGTTGAAATTGGCTTATTCTGAAAATTTAAGTTATTTTATTATGAAATTATAAAATTTTAGAGGGCTTTTTTAGGGGTATTGTTTTATATAGTTTGGTTAGGGTTAGGGTTATTAATAAAAATGTGTATGTGGATTTTATAGGTATTATAAATTTAAATCGAGACCCCAGATTTCAGCATAAGCCAATTTTAGCATAAGCCACCACATATATTTAAAAATCAAAAAAATTCAAAATAATAAATAATTTTGTATTACATGTAAAATATGTTGTTTTAAAGGTAATTTGATTATAGTGATATTAATTATAGATTAAAATTTGTAAAAAATATTTATTTAATAAATTTTTATTAGCAAAATTTTTTTAGTTGTTATTGCTTTGTTACCAACAAAGAGTAATAATATAGCTTAAGAAATTTTTACAATTTTTAAAAAAATTGTAGATATATCAATTCAAACAAATATTAATATATTAAGCATAGACACAGATAGTAAAATTACTGAATTTAATACACAAATATTACCTATACAAAGCAATGTTACACAAGAATTTCTTGTATATAGAAATATGGTTTACAATATACATTTTTAAGCATTTATTTATTCTAAAAAGCCTATAATTTGTATTCAAATATGCTAAAAAAATAGTAAAAATGCAATTCATAGTAGAGCTCATTTTTTAGTTCTAGAGAATAATACCATATGGGCGGATTTGATTCATATGATAATGGGTTGTTATATTGTACATTATTGATGTACAATATTACAACCCTATCATCATGTAAATCAAATCTGCCCATATGCTATGTGTTACGATCAAATTTATCAGCTTGTACAGAAAAAAATTTTGCTCTTTATATTCAAAATATTATTAATATAGATAACAAGATGACAAAGCTGCATATAGATTATTTTGTTCAACTTTTTTGGCTTAATATCAAAATAATAGATGTTTAGATGATAATAAAACAGCTTTATTTGTCTATCTTTTTATTTTTTTAATTTTAATAGTAAGATCTTGCTCTTATCTTTATTAATTTAATGAAAACTTTTTTATAGTTAAAAAAAATTTTATAATTTAAATCTAATGTTAAAAAAAAGAACATAGACATATAGCTAAATAAACAAAAGTAGATCTAGTACTTATCTGTGGTCTAAACAAACTAGAGTAGCCAAGGCTTATCAAGATTTGGTTATTAGTTAATTGATAATTTACAAATAAATGAAAATTTGTATTAATAAAATCTATAGTAACACATATAAAATATTAAAATTAGTATTTTTGACTAAGTAAAGTTAATTTTTTATTAAGCTAATATTTTGTAAGCTTCTAATAAAAGTTGTAGAGCTACAGTTAACTCTCTATAAATGCACTATGTAGAGACAGCAAAAAATTGTGCATTTAGATAAGTATTAAATTTAGAAGAATAAAAATCTATAAGTGCATATATAGCAGAAACACAACAAGACCATGTATTTATAGAGGTATTGCATTTATAAAGGTTGTATTTATAGAGGTCTAACTATAGTTTTTATAATTCTAATAATAGTAAAATTAGTAAAATTAGTTAAATAAATAAAAAATTACAAGTAATTTAAATTAAAAATTTTTATAATATTTTTTACTACGTGTATATTTTATTATAAAAATTCTCCTAGTATTAAGTTCTCATTTACTTGCAAATTATTAATTAATATATTTAAAGAATATATATCTTTTTATTTTTGGTAAATAATTTTTTAATAATTTATATTAATTCTTTATTTAAATTTTAATATTAATTTTAAAGCTAAATTTAATAAAATAAACAAATTATTTAATTTATTTTTTAATTGAAACATTCTTCATAAAACTAGAATCATAATAGATATTTTTTCTATATATGGGGGACATTAATAAAAAAAGAACAAATCATTTTAGTAACTTTTTTTAAAATTTTAAATTAAAATATCTTAATAACTACTAAATTAAATTTAATAAATTTTTTTTGCTTTAATTTTATAACTATAAAAAATTAAAATAAAAAATTTTAATTAAATTTGGTTAAGTAGTTATTAAATTATTTTAACTTAAAGTTAAAAAACCCTTTTACTTAGAAAAAATTTGTTCCTTTTTTATTAATGTTCTTCCATATATAGAAGAATTATATTGATTAATATGCTATCTTATATTTAGCAAAATTGTATAATATGAATAAAGCTATATTTTATTACAAAGTTTTAATATATTTTGTAGTTTAATAGAATTATTAGTCTTGCTTATTTTAGTTCATAAAAATTACTATCCAAAATATTTATTTTTTTAAATGCATAGTACAAAAGCACTTGAACACTTAGCAAACAATTAATACAGAACTTTTCTTATTATGAATTGTATAAGATATTAAATTGAGCACAGTATAGAAATAATATTTTATGCAGTAAAAATATCTAAGATATTCAAGAAAAAAAGTCTGCATTAGATTAATTAAATTTAAATTTTTAAAATTTTTATTATATTTTAACTACTTAAATATTTATATAATTTGTTTAATCTAGATTATATTTTTGACTTTAATACTTCTATTCAAAAATAAATATTGATAAGTTGTAAAATTGGCTATTAAATAATAAAATAAAAATGCTATAATGATTGCATATAAAAATGCAAATTTATTTTCAAATCTTCTTTATATGTATAAAATATTAAAAAATAGTTATATAAAAATAAATTTTTTAATAATTGAAACTAATAATCAGCTAAAATATGAAGTATTTCAAATTCATACTATTGATCAAGTTCAGATAAGCTAAAGAAAATTTTATAGTTAGATAATACTCTTGATCTTTATTTTGGAAATAATAATACTTTAAAAAATTTGATTAATAAATTAAATCATAAATTTGCACAAGATTTATTAGAAATTAATATTATTAAAGTTGAAAACTTTATAGAAAAACTAAAATTTATTATATAAATAATGATTTATATTCAAAAGTTTTACAAGAATTAGATTATAAGTATGAGAAAAAAATATTTAAAGTTATAATATTTTTTTAATATTGGAGTTGTGAAAATTCTATAATGCATTTTTTGTTCTAATCATTATTATAAAATACAAACTTGGGCTATCAATTTAAATTAAGAATCTTAAACTGGAATTAACCAAAATTTATCTAACTATTTAGTAAATCAATTAACTAGTAATCAAAATCATCTAATAATTAAAAAAAGAATACAATTTTAAAAAAATCTAACTAGCTACAATCATTGTTTAATTTTAATCAATCAAAATATAAATATAAAAATATAAAAATTAATTTAATAGTTTTAATTTAATATAACATGTTATGTGTTTGCTTATGTGCTAAGAGTTTGTTTTTTTTTTAGTATAATATTATTATCTTAAAATATTTAATATCTAAATTAAATTTTTAGAAGCTAGTTGTATAGAGTAAAATTAGAATTATTTTATTGTATAATAGGACTTTTATACTTTTGAAGTATAATAAATTTTGGTTTAATAGTTTTTAAATTAGTAATATTAGAGCTGTAGTCTAGTCTTAAGTAGTTAGTATATCTTAATATTTATTAATTTTAAATGTAATTTAATATTTAGTAATAAATTGTAGAATTGTAGTTAAAGTTGCAAATATTGTATAGTTAAACCTTCATAAATGCAACATGTATGAACAAGCCTATAATATGCATTTAGAGAGATATTGCATTTAGAAAGAGCCAATTAAATTGCAGCTTTAAAAATTAGATCATCAAGTTTTACTAAAAACTGCATAACCTATCTCAAATGCTAAAATTTTATTGCTACATGCGTTTAGAAAAGTAGTGTAATATAAACAGTTATTTAAGAGAATATGCATTTACAAAATATAAAAAAATATGTATTTAATACTACAAACAAACAAAAATTGCATTTAGAGAGGTATTACATTTATAGAGGTTGCATTTATAGAGATCTGACTGTATATTTGTATTAGTTTTTTGATTTTTTTTCTGGTTTTGAAGTTGTCTACTCAAAGTATTATTTTAGTTGTTGAAATTATTATAAATACAGATAAGGAGCAATATTGTAAGTACAGTTTTTCTTCTTTATAATTACACAGTTGGGATAATAGTAATTTTTTGCCTATTTAGAGGTTTTTTAATATATAGTAATTGGGCTCAAATAGAGATGTGATTATAAAAAGGTTTTTATATAATATGATTATATAAATATAATTATAAAAAGAAAAAACTATATTTTTTGTAAGTTAATACCATTGGTTTAAGATTTTATTAGAGTAATAAACTTATACTTGAAAATTAAAGATGCTTGGTTATAAAATTAAATAATTATGGTTTATGCAGTATATTAATTATTTTTGTTGTTCAATAGTTTATTGTTTAGGTATTTTCTTTAATTATTTAACTAGTAGCTTGGTTGTATGTATACTAGTAATACAGTTACTTAAATATAGTCAACTCTGGATATAACGAACTTTATTTTAATAAACTCTAGATATAATAAACTTAAAATTTTAAAATTTCTTAATAGTTTGGTATAAAAAAAACTAAGAAAACATAGTAATTTTTTATAGTAAACTTTTTTTTTTTTTGCCAGACTTAAGGGTTTGGTATAGAAAGAGTTGACTGTATTGCTATTACTGTAAAAAGTTATGATTATAGCCTTTTTATAAATTTTGGATTACTATAAAAAAAAATTGCTATAGTCTATTTAGCTTAAACAATAAATTATTGATTAGAGTATAATCAGTATAAAAAAACTTAGTTACTGCTATAGTACTTTGAGCAAGAATTATATTACTTTACAGAAACTAGTACTTTTCTTTTGAGTTTAAAATAGTTTAAGATAATATTAAAGTTATTAATATTATTTTTTTTATAAATAAAAGATTATTTTAAGATTTAATAACTAAAATTATAATTATATTATAGTTTAATTATTATAAATTATTATAAAATAACCATATGATTATTGTTTAAGATTATTTTAAGATGTTTTTAAGATTTTATTAAGATTTTTTTAAGGTGATTATAAAATAATCTTAAGATTATTTTAAGATTATTATAAAATTATTTTAAGATATTTTAAGTTAGTTTTAAAATTATTATAAAATAAGATTATTATAAGATTATTTTAAAATAATTATAAGATTATTATGGGTATTATATGAATATTATAAAATATAATTTTGATAATTTTATTATAATCTTTAAGATTATAATAAATTAATGAAAAAAATTAGATAGTTTCTGTAAAGTATATTTGCAATATTAAGTTTTTTAATACTTTTATTAAGTTTTTTCTTTATTTAGTACACATAAAATAATAATTTATATTAAAAGCCATTTTACTAATTAATAGATATTTTTTAAAAAAGTTTTGGTTATTAGTTAAGTTTTTATAAACATATAAATAGCTTTGATTTTCTATAAATTAAAACAAATCTTTTTACTTTGATTTATTTTTTTATTATATTACTGGTTTTTGAAACTTGTAGTATAGGCAAGTTTGTTTATTGCTATATATTTATTTACAAATTTATTAAAAAAATTTAAAAATTTGCTATTTTAATTTAAAACATTCTATATAATACAAAAAGTTAAATATAATAAAGAGTTTGGCAACTAGTTTAAAAAACAAAATTTAATACAAATTAAATTAAAAAGTCAAGATTTTATTAATATTTGTTAATAATATCTTAATAATTATATTAATGTTCAAAGTAAAGTTTTTATTGTATAATATTTATTTAAAGCATTAAAAATTCTTTAATAGTTTGAATTTTGAGCTTGATTTGTTAAAATCTAAGAGTTTAGCAAATACTCTAAATAATAAGTTTTTAAAGTTCTTTTTAACTATTTTTGATAAATAAATTTTGAAAATATTATACTTGAAATTAAAATTTTAGATTAATTTGTAATGATACATATATTTTTAATATATTGTATAATATAAAATAAATAGTTACTAGTTCTGGCCAAATAGACTATAGCTGTGAAAATAGATGTAGTAATAAGTATTTTATTTTTAAAATAACTATTATAATAAATATATAGAATTTTGTTATATATTATTATTTTAAAGCATTTATTTAAAATATTTGTATATTAAGTTAATTAGATAATTTTGGTTGTTTGAACAATCATAGTTTGCAATTATTAAAATTTAAATAATTTTCATTAGGTTAAATTAATATAGATTAAAATATTTTAAAAAAGGTGTGTTTAAGCTTATAGTAGTTTAGATTTCACTAGATAATTATTGTATTTAGTATTTATATAAATTGTGAACCAATTAATATAATTATAGTTATTTCAAATTAAGTTTATAATAAGTAAGTTTGTGCTTATACTTGCATTTTGTAAGTAAGCTGTAAATAAATTTGAATTTATAAAAACATTATTTAAATAAATTGTTTTGTTTAAACATATTAGTAGATTTTAAAGAATACAATTTTTTATTTTGTGATAATGTAATTGTATACTAATAAAGTTACTATAAAGTTTAAAATACAATTTTTATTATAAAGAATACAATTTTTTATTTTGTGATAATGTAATTGTATACTAATAAAGTTACTATAAAGTTTTAAAAATATTTGAGTTACAAGAATACTTATTTTTATTTTATAATACAGTTTAAAACTTATCAAAATTTTTAATAGCAAATCTTTTATTTTATTATTTAAGAAAATTATATTTTTATAGCTATTAAAAATCTATCAAATACAACTATTAGAACTATTAAAGATTATTGGGTCAAAATATATTTAGCTTGTAAAACTTGAATATTAACAATTAAATTTGCTAGTAGAGTTTCGCAATTCAATTTGATTTGATTTGATTTAAAACAATAAAATGAAAACAATATACAGCTCAAAGAATAAAAAAATTAAGACTGTACTACAGTTTTCTGTTGTTCTGTAAATTTTTATCTATGGTCTAAAGTTAGCTAGAGAGAACTTTAAAGTACTTCTAGACTTCACAAAATAAAAATTGTTAATATTATAGAGTCCCATCTGCTAAAATGGCCAAGGTCCAGTAAAGGCATTGACATATATTACGTAATATCATTTTATCATAGTGCTACTCCCCTCTCCCCACATAAGACCAATTAGCCAATTAAATTGTATAATTAGTCTTATATAAAAATTTTTTTGATCCACACCCCTAGGATATTACATAATATCTATCACTGCCCTAATGTTAAACCAAATTAAATAGTCATAGAACCCAACTACTTTTATTATTATATTCTAAAATCTTCTTTTAGAGTTTTCTCAGTGTTTTCTCTAAGAACTTTATATGTTATTCTATGTTATAAACCACTCGTAATAATTGTATTCAATATGGTAGATGCCTTTCCAATTTGGTTAGTGTAAACACTAGCGATTTTTTGGAAGGGGTATGCAAACAGCCCACTTTTAAAAATTCTTTAAAGCAAAAACCAATGACACCAGATAGTTACCACTTGTACAAAGAAGAGTAGGTCTTTCTATATAGCTCAAATTCAACAAAGAGCCACCTAGTACTTCTTTTTGGTAAGTAATAAACTCTGAACTTGTCAGCAGGTAGACTATGTACTTTACCTCTAAATAACAAGTACTGTTTCTTGTTCAGTGTGTAATAAACTCTGAAGCTACTAGCAGATACTCAATTAACTATATTTCTAAATAATAGCTGCCTGTTGCTTTATATGTTTTTCTAAGTTTTTCACTATTTTTATTACAACTTTACTTTAGAATTTTTGTGCATATGTTGGTGCAAGTGATCAGTGATAAGAGTTATAGAAGATCCTCCACTATTATATTTGAAAATTTTTATTAAAACTATAAATAAAATAGCTATTTATACAAAATTTTATTAAGACAACTATCTTTTTTGTTCTATGTAACTAGAGCTATTTTAATTAGAAGAACATTTTTTATTTAATACAAATATTGATTAATTTAGTAAAATTTTGTGTAAATTGAAAATTTTGAAAAGTGTCCAAAATTTTAAAATTTTTTAAAAATTATAAATAAATTTGATTTATTTGATTTGATCAAATTCAAATATGCTAATATTTGATTTGATTTGACCTATTTGCTAGTATGGTATATATTACTTTGTAGTTTATTTCAAGATAGTTTAAACTATATTGTTTTTAGAATTATAAGGTATAATATATAATTTAAAAACATATTTAATATATGAAGAGTGGTCAATTAAAACACGGTTTATAGTATTTTTTCAACAATAAGTTAACAATACTATTAATTAAAGCATACAGTTGACTATAGAATTTAGCATTTAAAGCATTGATTTACAAAATAAAATTTTTGTCGATGCCTATTTTTCTAATACTATATGTGGATAGAAATAAATTTGAGAAATTAGCTTGTTGATCCTTGCTAATAGTCATAGAAAAGAGCTTGTATGATTGGCTAATTCATATAGATCAAACAGGTTCTACTAATAATAGATCGTCATTGTTGTTATTATACTAAATTTCAAATATAATTTTCTCAAAATAAAAAAAAGCTATAAACCATATGGTGTGTCAATAAAAACTAGGCAAATCATTTTTAGTAATTTTTTTTAAAAATTTAGATTAAAATATCTTAACAACTATTAAACCAATCTTGATAAAAATTTTTTTATTTTAATTCTATAACTACATAGAATTAAAATAAAAAAATTTTTATCAAGATTGGTTTAGTAGCTGCTAAGATAGTTTAATCTAAAGTTTAAAAAAAATTTATTTAGAAACAATTTGCCTGGTTTCTATTGACACCCCCTATATTTTAATTAACTATGCCCCATATATATTTTTGATTTATTGTAGATTCTAAAAAGTATTATACAGTTAGACTATACAATTATTTATTAAAAAAGTAAATAACGTGTACAAAAAAAAAATTTTTTTGATCTAGTTATAACAAAACCAATTTATTGCTAATAAACTTCTTAATCAATTTCAAGTAGGCTTAATTTTAATAACTATATAAGATAAAATTTTTCTATAGAACCTAATTCAAATTTTATAATTTTTTTTTTAAAAGTTATAAGTTTGTAAGAAGCTTTACAAATATAATTAGTATTATGAATAAGTAATATAAATAGCTACAAATATAAAAAGTAAAATTGCTTTGCCAAAGTAATAACCACATTTTTAATAATTAATAATTTAAAATAAATGTAAAAAGTAAATTACCTTGATAATTACATTTGCAATAATTAATATAACTAGAATTAATAACTAGAATATATTCTGCATTAATTGTGGGAGATCATAATAAAATCCAGATCAAAATGAAATTATAATATAAAATCTCAAAAAATAATTTTTTTGGGGGTGCATTTTTTAGGGTTAGGAGTTAGAGTTAGGGTTCATTTTAAAGTAAAGTTATAATAAACAAGTATTTGTGGGTTTTAGAGGGGTAGCAGGTTAATGAAAAAATATATATTTCATTTTAAATTATGATCTGTGACATTAATTAACAATTTTGCCAATTCTTAATTAATATACAAATATTAATTTTTACTGGTTGATAAATAATTTAAATTAATTTTTAATACATTTAATAAAATTCAAATAATTGAAAAAAAAATTATTATTATCATTACAAAGCTAAACTATTGACTTTTTGTTTATAAAAGATAAATTAGTAAAAACTTATATTATTAAGTTATATTTATATTAACAAAATAATAACTCAAAAAACTTCTTTTATACTATATTTATATTCAAAAGATTTCTAGCTATTCTGCTAAAAATTTATTATTTATTTTTATAAGCAAAAAATTTCTTTAGCTTATTATAATTATTTATTTTTTTAACCATAAAATTTTGTTAACTTTTATGTTAATTTATTAATATAAAAAATATAAGAAAATATAANAACTATTAAACCAATCTTGATAAAAATTTTTTTATTTTAATTCTATAACTACATAGAATTAAAATAAAAAAATTTTTATCAAGATTGGTTTAGTAGCTGCTAAGATAGTTTAATCTAAAGTTTAAAAAAAATTTATTTAGAAACAATTTGCCTGGTTTCTATTGACACCCCCTATATTTTAATTAACTATGCCCCATATATATTTTTGATTTATTGTAGATTCTAAAAAGTATTATACAGTTAGACTATACAATTATTTATTAAAAAAGTAAATAACGTGTACAAAAAAAAAATTTTTTTGATCTAGTTATAACAAAACCAATTTATTGCTAATAAACTTCTTAATCAATTTCAAGTAGGCTTAATTTTAATAACTATATAAGATAAAATTTTTCTATAGAACCTAATTCAAATTTTATAATTTTTTTTTTAAAAGTTATAAGTTTGTAAGAAGCTTTACAAATATAATTAGTATTATGAATAAGTAATATAAATAGCTACAAATATAAAAAGTAAAATTGCTTTGCCAAAGTAATAACCACATTTTTAATAATTAATAATTTAAAATAAATGTAAAAAGTAAATTACCTTGATAATTACATTTGCAATAATTAATATAACTAGAATTAATAACTAGAATATATTCTGCATTAATTGTGGGAGATCATAATAAAATCCAGATCAAAATGAAATTATAATATAAAATCTCAAAAAATAATTTTTTTGGGGGTGCATTTTTTAGGGTTAGGAGTTAGAGTTAGGGTTCATTTTAAAGTAAAGTTATAATAAACAAGTATTTGTGGGTTTTAGAGGGGTAGCAGGTTAATGAAAAAATATATATTTCATTTTAAATTATGATCTGTGACATTAATTAACAATTTTGCCAATTCTTAATTAATATACAAATATTAATTTTTACTGGTTGATAAATAATTTAAATTAATTTTTAATACATTTAATAAAATTCAAATAATTGAAAAAAAAATTATTATTATCATTACAAAGCTAAACTATTGACTTTTTGTTTATAAAAGATAAATTAGTAAAAACTTATATTATTAAGTTATATTTATATTAACAAAATAATAACTCAAAAAACTTCTTTTATACTATATTTATATTCAAAAGATTTCTAGCTATTCTGCAATTATTAATTGACTAATATTTTCAATAAAAATTACAATTGGTATAAAAATTAATAATTATTTATTTTTGATAATCTTGTTTTTATTTATTAATTAAATATTTTTATTTATGAAAAAAAACGTAATATGACTTAACAATATAAAGGATTTTACTAATTTATCTTTTTTAAACAAAAAAGATAATAGTTTAACTTCATGATTATAATAGTTAATATTTTAGAATTTGCAAGCTAAATATATTTTACCCAATAATTTTTAGTAGTTCTAATATTATATAAAAATATATTCCTTTAACATAATAAATTAAAGAGTTTATAGCATTAATTAAAAGATTTATTATTAAGAAGTTTAGTAAACTTTCAAATGCATAATGAGCAATTATTTTTAAAAATTACAATATGAATATAAACTCAATTTTATCTGTTTTAATAATGTAATAATTGCCTAATTTTAAGTTATTTTTAAATTTGCATATTAAGTAAAATTTGAATTTTCTAACCAACTATATCAGTTTAAAATTTTATTACAATATAGTTTATTTAGAAGCCACAAAAATTCAATTTAGATATACAACATGAATACTAATAGCATATACAAGTATATTATGTATAAAAATTATAAAAAAATTAAAATTATATTTGCATTAATAAAATTTGTTGTGAACCAATAAAGATAATTAAATATAAATAAAAGGGTTTCAGAATTAAAAAAAAATAGTGTATTTTTTTGAAAATAAATAAGGTTTAAAAATCTTATTTGTGGATAAAAATTTTGGAATCAGAAAAAGAAATAGGATGTTTAGAGACTTCTATTTGGCAAATTAAGTAAAAATTTTTTATCAAACTATTTAATAATTATAAAAGAGTAAATAATAAAACTTTCACTCAAATTATATACTAAACTTTTGTTCAAAAATTATATACTGAACCTTTGTTCAAATTACTTATTAAACCTTTGCTCAAATTATTATTTATATAACTTACTAAACTTTTATTCAAACTATTTATAGAACTTTTGCTCAAATAACTTACTAATCTTTTGCTCAAATTAATTGCTAAACCTTTGTTTAAATTTTGTATTAAACCTTATTTAAATTGTCTTTTTTTATATAGCTGCTAAATTTTTGCTTAAATTATTTACTGAACCTTTGCTCAAATTATTTATTAAACTATTACTTAAGTTATTTTTCTATATATCTTACTAAATTCTTGCTTAATAAACCTTTGCTCAAAATTGCTTACTAAACCTTTGCTCAAATTACTAATTAAGCCTTTGCTCAAATTATTCTTTTATATAACTTACTAAACCTTTAACTAAATTATTTTTTTAGATTATTTACTAAATCTTTGCTTAAATTATTTTTTATATAACTTATTAAACTTTGTTTAATTATTTTTCATATAACTTATTAAACTTTTGTTTAAATTTTTTTTAATATAGCTTAACAAATGTTACTTAAGTTATATTATATATTTATATGCCTTCAATGAAAATTTTCAAGCAAATTATTATAATTAAGCAAAAAAACTTAAAAAAAATTATTAGATTTAATTGTTTTTTCAAATATAGTAAAATATCGATCCGGTTCTATAACTTGTATTAATTCCAATTGTTTGTCAATTTCTTTATCTAGGACTTTAGTAATGGCCTTATTACTAGTTGAGTATTCATTATAGCAATTTTTAAACAATTTTTATTTGTTTAATTTGATATTGTTGATAAAGTAATTTAAAGTAACACCAAGCACTAACAATTATTTCTAATTACTAAATATTTTTTTCTAGCTATTGATATAGGTTGTACTAATATTTTTAATATTCATCTATTAGAAAAAGATGGTTACTTGCTTGTGTGAACCAGTGGAATGTTATGTGTAGCAAAGACTCTTGCAATGTACCAATTAATCACAGTTTTGTTCCTGAAAGCATAGATAATCTTGATTTATTATCATATATTTCAATTCTATTGTTTATTAATATATATAGAAATACAATATTTTTAAACAAATGTAAAGCAGAAAAAAATTATATGCACATTTAAAGTCACAAGAAATAGTATATTATTTTGATATTAGCACTTTCTTTATTTTTTACTTAAATTCTCTTTTAATACTTGTTAAACATTTACTTGTTTTTTAATAATGAAAAAACATGTTCTTATCTAGTTCCTATCTTTAATGACAAGAATAAACAATCAATTTTAAACAATAAATTGAAATTTATAATATAAAATTTTGAAGCTTTATTAGTCTTGCATTTGTTAATAATTAGCACAGAACATAATATGTGCATAGCATCAATTAAAAATGACTAAATTAAAAAAATTTTAATATAAATTTGCAATTTTTTATATGGAAATCTAAAATTTCTAGCTATTTATAGAAACTAAACCAAATTTTTCAAAATTTTCATGATAAGAAAATATTAATTTAAAAAAAAAGTAATAGGTACTTTATTTATCGATCAGTGAAAATTAAAAAAATAAATTTATATATAACCAGGTAATAAAAATTATGTGCCTATTAATATTATTATAATTATTATAAGAGTTCATTTGCATAAATAAAAAAGTGATAAAAATTTCATTTAAATAAACAATATAAATTTGTATAATTCAAAAAAACTGTTTTATAAATTTAAATAAAAAAAATTATATAATTAATAAAAAAAATACAACTATAAAAAATTCACATAATTAAAAAATTTGAACAATTTTCATTACTACATAGAATGCATTCACATCATCATGAACATAGTAAATTATTTCTTTTGAGCTTGCTACTCCTTTTTTTCTTGCAAAATATAATGATTTTAATAATTTCTAGGGCTATTTATAAAATATATTCAGAAGCATTATTAACTATTGTTTGCAAAAAAAACAATACCACATACAAATTTTTTTAATTGTACATTAAATTTTATTACATTTAAAAAAAAACTTAGGCATAATAAAAACAATTTTTACCAGGTTTTTTTCTTGACTATTTTGTCTTGACTAGCATGCTTCATTACTTGGTGCACAGCAAAAACTATCTTATATTAAAATAAGCTTGCATCCTTAGGCTATTTTTAATTGGCTTAATTGTAAAGTTTTTTTAATTACAAAAATATAAAGAATTTTAAAATTATGTTATCCAATATTTAAACTTTGGCTATGTAAATTTTTAAGTGCAGTTAAATATTAATTATATTTATTTTCAATCCATTAAAGAAATTTTGATCAAAGATTTCAAGAGCAAAAAGAAATTAGTAATGAAAAAATGATATATTCGAAGGCTTATTTTTTTTTCTTTTTATATAATTAATATGATATAATATATTTGTAGTACAAAAACTTTAATAATGTGACAATATATAACCAAGTTTAAATAAAAAATATAATAAATAACAAAACCTGATATTTAATAATGGGTTCATTATCTAGTAAATAATATAAAATTTGAAAATTATAATTTAAAATATAATATATAATATATAATAATAATAAATAAAAATAATAATATAAAATTTGAAAATTATAATTTTTTATATTAGAAATGATACTAGCTAATAAAAAGGTTCCTATTAGTAAATAGGTAAAATTAATAGGGAGAACATCAAAAGTTTCTGGGGTCCTCTTTAGATGACTTTTCAAATTGGTTAAAGGTAGATTGCAGATTAAGAAAATAAATTTTATATAGAGATTAATTATAGCAAGCAGTTACATATCATCTTAACCTTATAGCAAGCTATACTATATTAAAAAAAAACTTTTAACTCTTAGAATCAATAGAACAATACTCATAAAATTAACTACTTACATAAAATTTTTTCTTTAATATACAAACTAAAAACTTTACTCAGTAAGCAATGCACATTTGAAACAAAATATTTTGAGCTCATTAGTAATTTCGATCTTAAAAATTCTAAAAATTAAACCTTTTTTATAATTTCCAGATATGTGAGAACAAAGCTTTATACAACCTTTTACTAATATAAAAGGTATATTATTTGTGTTTTTTTTTTTGTTTTTCTATAGGTATTCTTTTTACTATATATGTAAATCAAATCTTTTTTTATATACTGGTATGTAATTACTAACAATAATGGTTTTTTTTGGACAATAAGTTTTTTTAAAACGAATATAGCAATATTTTTTCAGGGATTTACTAGATTTTATAGGCATAGGCAGAGTGTAAGGTTCACAACGTTATACTATAGTGATAGTAATTAGTTGTAGGTTACAATTAGGGTCCAGAACTGGGTAGCCCAATTGATTTTGGAATTTTTAATGGTTGTTAAAATAGTGTTCCACAATTGGTGCATAAGCCACTTTTGGCAGAAGGCTTCATTTGTACCTTGTTACCAATAGCAGGTCTCTAAAATCAGGGGAATTCGGGCCCATGGGCCAGGCTTGGGCCCGAACCCCCTTGACTTTAAAGAACTACTACTGGTAACAGGTGCACGTAAGGCACAAAAGTCTGTCTGCCGAAAGTGAGTTTATATCTTACTAATACACATACTGATTTCGGCTTATCTCACCAATTATGGAACGCTATTTTCACAGCCATCAAAAATTTCAAAATCAATTGGGCTACCCGATTCCGGACACTAGTTACAAAGTGCAATAGTACAATTTGTATAACAGACTGTAAATATATCTTGTTTTAATAAATAATTCAGAAGATTACACAAATGGGCACTGAATATAAGTAACCATAGTCACGATTAATTACTATATTGTACATTCATTTTTTTATTAATAAAATAAAGTTCAAATTATACATTATTTGTATATCAACATACAATGCATAAATCCCGAATTTATCAATTACAACATCGTCGAATCATAATGACACGTTATGACCTTATAAACTACCCAGCTAAAATATAGACCTAGATAAAATTAACCAAAGTTTCAGTTTCTTACCCAGATCCAAATTGTCAAGTCCATTTCGCGTTCTAACCATTTAACTGAGCAAAGACCTGCAAATAGAAATTTTTAGTTCATATTCTGAAAAAAAAATAAATAAGGGCCTAGAACAAGAAATTGAAAGTGGTACTTATCGATTGTTTCAAGTTCCAGCTTCTCGCCCAGATCCAAATCAATTCCATTTCGCATTCCAACCATTTCAATGAGCAAAGACCTATGAAAAGAAAAAATTATTAGTTCACATTCTAAAAAAAAAAAGAAAATTGAACTAGAATGAAGAAATATAAATGGGTACTTATCGTTTATTCAAGGTTCCAGTTCCCTATCCAGATCCAAATCCCAAGTCCATTCTACGAATGAAGAAGAAATTGTTAGCTCATATTCTGAAAAAAGAGAGAATGAGAGCCTAGAACAAAAAATTGAAAGTGGTACTTTTCACTTGTCCAAAGTTTCAGTTTCCCGCCCCAAACCCAAACCTTCAAGGTCGTTTAGCGTTTCAACTGTTTTAACAGAGTAAAGACCTACAAAAAGAAGAAATAGTTAGTTCATATTCTTAAAAAAAAAGAAATTGAACCTAGAAAAAAAAATAAAAAGTAATACTTATCATTTGTCCGTTCTCATCAAGATCCAAATCTTCCAAGTTCATTTCACATTCCAACCGTTTCATAGAAGCAAAGACCTACAAGAAAAAGAAATTGTTAGTTCATATTTTTGAAAAAAAGTAGTTGAATTTAAAATAAGAGAGTGAAATCCAATATTTATTCAAAGTTCACCTGTTCTAACTTTCAAGTTCACGATTCTCATTTTACTTGCTTCGCGTTCTAACTGTTCTAACCGTTCTAACGAAGCAAAAACTTACAAAAAGAAGAAATTGTTAGTTTATATAAAAAAAAAAGAAACAAACCTAGAACAAGAGAAGAAGCTAGTACTTACATCGGCAAATTTTATATATAGATATATATCGATTACTAATCGGTAAGATATATATCGATTATCAACACCCCTATCAATTACTATCGATAGTGATAGTAATCGATTATTATCCGGTTAATACCCTATTGATTACTATCGATAGTGATAGTAATCAATATATATCCGGTTATATCGAATATGATATCAATTAATAATTATTATATTCACATAATCATGCTTTTTGAACATTTTACAGGTTTTCGCAAGTTTTTGCAATTTAATTATAAATTTTTTTTTATTTATTATTATTATATAATATTTTAATTTATTAAATATACAATAATCACAAGTTTTCGCTATTTAATATAAAATTTTATTTTTTTATTATATATTATATTTTAAATATTACATATATTATATATTATTATAAAAAAATGTCAAAAAAATAAATCCAAAAAAAACGAAACCAAAAAAAATTAAAAAAATGAAACCAAAAAAAATAAACTATTATATTCTTTATATCACTCATATTCGCTTATATTTGTTTATATTTGCTTATATTCGCTACTTCTTGCAAAGTCCCAGAAAGTTAGGTCATTTTCTTGCAAAGTTCCGAAAGAAGTAAGGAATAAATAAAATAAAATAAAATTAAAAAAATAAGTAAAAAAAAA
>QKWP01000140.1:223200-234745 GCA_003550325.1 Gigaspora rosea | reverse complement strand
TTTTTTTTTTTTTTTTACCCGGTGATCTGGGATGAAATTTTTGTAACGTGGTCAAAATACTGTGTAATCGTTAAAGATCTGTTAATTGTTATATATCGTTGTGGTTAAAACACTGTGTAATCATTAAAGATCTGTTAATTATTATATATTGTTTTAAATAATTTTGATTATAATCAATTTGTAGATATATAACGATTTAATATAAAAAATAATATATATCGATTTAGATATATATTGATTTTTATCCAGTTAATTGATATATAGCGATATTTTATAATCGATATAAAACGATTAAGTGTTATATATCGATCAATATCTATATATAAAATTTCCTGATGTTATCTTGCTCAGTAAACCATATCTTCGTTGTCAAGTGTCAAGTTCCCGTCCAAACGATCCTGTATCATGTCACCTTATAGCTCTTGTTGCAATGAATCAAAACCTGCAAAAGAGAAGAAAGTGTTAGTTATTATTTCTTAAAAAAAAAAAAAAAAAACTTAAAATAAAATTGAAATTAATACTCATCGCTTGATCCAGTTTTTAGATCCTGTCTAAAATAATTTTATAAACTATCTAAGTAGTTGTTGAACCTATTTGTCCACTTTTAACAGTCGTACTGTGTTTTTTATGGTCTTGCGATGAGAAATTGTTTCCCATTCCAGTTACTAAGAAATTTTACTAATAAATTCCTGCCGTAAATTGTTATAACAGATAAAATATCGGCGATCTTCCACTTAAATTTTTTGTTATTCGAATACTGGAGTAATGTTTATCAGGTGATTGTAGATCGTGCGTCAGTTTACAACTCACGCATCTCAAATTATAACTTACGCACCTCAGATGACCAATCAACAGGTAACGCACGTCACCTGAAAATCAGCATCTGAGGTGCATCAGTTTGCATCTGACGCAAGAACTGATCTGAGGCACAATATATGCACTTAGTTGTGTTCAAATTTGGTTGATAATTTGGTATTTGTCCGCTTGACAAATTTAATTGTCCAAGTCTGAGTCTGGTCTGAGTCTGAGTCCGAGTACGGTCCAAGTCCAGTCTGAGTAACAACACTGCGTG
This sequence comes from Gigaspora rosea, assembly GCA_003550325.1. Classification (NCBI taxonomy): domain Eukaryota; kingdom Fungi; phylum Glomeromycota; class Glomeromycetes; order Diversisporales; family Gigasporaceae; genus Gigaspora; species Gigaspora rosea. The sequence goes on along the minus strand of QKWP01000140.1, from coordinate 233,673 downwards.
AGGGTGAGTCAAGTAAACTGCATTCATGGACCTAAAAAATTGGGTTTAAAAATGGCAAAAAATGTTTTAGCAATAGCTAAATATCGTTTTTTATTGTGATATCAAATTTAGTATAAATTATATTGACCAAAATGTATCTATCACTACTAGGGGGACTTAATGGATCAGGTTGGGTCAGCTTTGGACTAACCCGGTCAGACCCACTTGGGTCAAAACCTGACTAGATCTGATCTGCCTTATATCAAACCTGACTAGAGCCTCTTATTCGTATTCGTTATTCAAATAATATTTTAAACTTTGTCAAATAATTATTTGTCGAATAATATGAATAAACAAATCTTATTCAAATAATAACAATTATTCAAATAATAACAAATATTCGACTAATAACAATTATTCGAATAATAATAATTATTCGAACAAGTGCTATAAGATATAATCTGAAGTCATTTGTAATACTTCATTATTACGATCAATGGCTTGCCATTTAAATAAAATTGTGTTTAAATTTAAACCAACTTTTATTATAAAATGTTTCATAATACCAGTACGATCACATGAAATATGAGAGAAATAGTTCTGTTCAACTTTTTTGATACACTACGTTGATTTTTGAAAAACCCTTTTTGGTTGGAATAATGTTTTTTATTTATTCACAATTACAATATCCAGTATGATCACATGAAATATGTGAGTGATGGTTTAATTAATATTTTTGGGCGTGGCCTATACTGATTTTCACAGAATCCTTTTTTAGTAGAAGTAATGGTTTTCATTTATTCATTTTTGAAAGGAGTCAACATTTTTACATATACTATAATATCATAAGTCAATTATGCAATATGATGCAAATATAACATTATTGATTATAAAATTTGAAAATTGTTTTAATTGGTTACCTGCGCATTACGCCATTTTAGATTATTCAAAATTTATAATAGTAGTTACTAGATATTCTAGAAATCTGTAACATTTTTGATAGTCTACATGATTGGGCCAGTTTGTTAATACTTAATTGTTGTGTGCAAGTATTCTATGATTTCATTATCATAATGGTTTGTCATAGATTATTACTACATTTTTGAGAATTTCTTAAAATGAATTAATAAAAAAAATCATTATTTCTACCAAACTAGAATTTCATATATCATATTTATTTTATATATTTTATAATGGCCTCAAGTCAGCATCAACTGCAATAATTAAATAAAAATATATTAATTTTCAAAAATGATTTGTAGTATCATACTTAGTACGTTCCTGGTTTTAGCGTGACTGTATCATGCAACTACTCTAATTTTTAACTATTACAAACTTGAATCTCAAGTTCTGTTTATTTAATTATATTTAATTTTTATTTATTTATCTACTTATACTTATACTTTTTTTTATTTTTAATATGCATGTGATCTTATTACTTAAATACAGCATCATACCCGGCATATCCGTTAGGGTTGGCTATCAAAAATAAATTTTATTTTATGTTAATTTACGTAAAATTTACGTAATTTAGCATAATGATCAAATTTTGACTTAAAAATTTTATTAATTATTTTTTGATTTACATAGTTGTCAACAATTCCAGCGTATTCCTCCAGTATTCCTCTTTTGCCATCTTTTTCGATTTGTTGACTTTTCGTCAACTTGAAAGTTTAAATTAAATCGAATTACTATATTTATTCGAATAATAAATAGTTATTTGAATAATAAATAGCTATTTGAATAAATATATTTATTCGAATAATTATAATTATTCGACAGAACTCTTTCTAACGATCACTTGGACTAAATTTTCCGACCGAAGAAAAACAAAAAGTTTTTTTGTTAGAGTGTTGCCTATACTTAATGTATAGTAGGATAACACAGAAAACGGTTTTTATAAAGGTCAACCTACTGCTCTGGGGACTCCTTTGTATATTCGACATGCAAGCTAAAGCGTCTTCTTACAAGATAACTGGCAGAAGGTGGCACCTTTGTATGAAAAATTTTGGTAGAAAGCAAAGAGCGGCTCCGTCAACGAAGTGACCTGTAGCAAAACAGTGGGGAACAACAAAAAAATAAGTTTTATCTTGTATACACCCTCTTTAAGATTTGTTATGAGTGTCATCACACTTCCCTTTTCCCCTTTAGACTTTCGAAATTTCGCCAAAAAGTGGGCAATCCAGCTTACCCCCTCCAAAAGATCAGCAGTGTTTACTCCTTCCTAATTGGGATTGCGCCTACCTATTTGGAATCGACGTCATGAGTGCATTCCAGTACTGCTTACGAAATAAACAATGACTGACGTGTCAGAGATCAGGAGGATTCCATGAAGAAATTTCTTTCTAGAAGATTCTATTAGGCGTCTACTTTTCTTTTTTTATATACATATAGTACTATGATAGAGCGTTTCTTTATGCAGTACTATATAATCTTTACAGTCTAGCACAGGCAATAATAGTGCCATTATATTTCTTTCTTTTGCCCTTTTCTTCTTTCTTTTCATGTTTTTCTTTTATATGTTTTTTGGTTTCTGTTTAGGTGTAGAAGTTACTCACCATTTTATTCACCCCTTTATATTTTCTATATTGAGTCTATTTTTTTCATTAGTAGAATCCTTCTACTTGAGAAGCTAGGAGAAGAAGGTTTAAAAAGAAGGCAATCATGATGCGCTAGGTGTAGATTCCTTTCGGTGATTTATTAGCTGGGTCATACAGATTAGTTAGTAATGAGATAAATTTTACTATAGCAGAACGAAACATAGGTACTCCTGGAGTAACCGGGTTAGCCAATATTTGTAATATAGGATAAAAGCTATAATTAAGCAGTTAATAGCATCTAATAAAAATATTGGCATGTTTGCTGAATTAAAAAAAAAATTATAATTATTCAAATAATATTAGTCATTCGGTAAATATTCAAATAAACATTTGTAAATTGAAATTATTCAAATATTATTCGAATAGAAAATTAGTGAGCTCTAAACCTGACCTGAGTTTGACCCGTCCCATGCCAATCTGATCTGGGTCTGGCCCACTTCATGTCAAACCTGACCTGGGTCTGACCCGCTCCATGTCAAACCTGACCTGGGTCTGACCCAACTCTAATTAATTAAACCTGACCTGGGTCAAATCTGACTTAGGTTAAACCCGACCTGACCAAACCTACATTAAACCTAACCCGGGTCTGATACTGGTCTGACCCAATCGAAGCAGATTTTGTCTCGAATCAACTCAAACTCGACCATATGTTAGACCTTTTATTGGGTTGTTATACAGATTAGGCACTGATATTTATTAGGTAATATTTTAGGGGTAGGGGGTCAAGAAAAATCTTAACTTAGTTAAATTTGATTGGCTAAAATTCTATTTATAGATCTTATTTGGGGGTGGGGTAAGCCCCTATAGTAAATAGATATTAGGTAATAAATGTCAGTGCTCTTAATCAATGTTAGCAACATTGATCAATTTATATGATCAGATTTTTATCAAAAAAATTAAGATAATTAATTGAATATAAATTTACTATTATTTATTATAAAGCAAAGTTCAAGATTCTAAAAGCATCACGCAAATATTGCACTTATTTTTACAATTTTTTAATTGAAAACAGTTCATCAGAACTGTTTCAAAATGGCTATGTTTAATTTTCACTAAAGTTCTAATTATATTTCTATTATATTTTTAAGATAATTTTTTCATCCTAATTAATAAATTTTCAAGTTTCTATAAGATGAATGCTAAGAACTCACATATTAATAAAAAAAGAAAACATAGACTTATTCTTTGGTATTATATAAATAACTAGTGAAAATTTCTAGGTGATTTAACGTTTAGATAATAAGTTGATACATTTTACAATTAATTTTTATATGAATTTAATAATATCTGATAAATCATAATTAGTAATATTTGTATTGCATATTAACTTGTTTTATATAATACATTCTCAAGGATAATAAAGCGATGATTTACTATGTGAATTATTAATAGTAATATTGGAGTAACTGCATAATCTAAAATTATGAAACCCAGACTACAAATATAATATATATATTTTTTTAGAAAACCTGAAGCTGTAAAACAATACACAAGAAAAAAAACAAGAATAATGCAGAAAACTATGCAAATAAACCTATTATATAGGTTTAATATGAAACTAGATATTAGAAATATATTTGCATATAATTATGAGCATAAATAACTAATGTATACTAACACCAAATATATTTATATAAGCATGTTATCTAAATAATATGTATTAGCAAAATTAGTGTGATTTAAAGTATTCATAATCCTAGTATACAAAGAAAAAATTCATATTTGAATAAATTTGAAGTCACCAGTTTATAATAGTTAGATGATTTTACTCAAGTAAAAAACTACTGAATATTAATTGATAGCTATAAATTTAAAAGGTAATCAATTATGTTATATTTTTATTAGTACGTAATAAATATAGTATTAAACCAAACCTTTTAAATAATTTGTTTTACAAAATTAGACCAATTAAAGCAAGAGTTACATAATGGATGATGAGAATTCGTAATTTTTTCATCAACTCAGCTATTTGATAAACTGCTTATAAAATCTAATAGTCATGAAGCAGGAAGCAAAAATACAAGCGCAGAAAGTGAAAATAAAAAGTCCACTTATAATAATGTTAGTTTAGATCTAAGCAATATTTCAAAAAAGCGAAGTTGTCATGGAAATACTTCAAAATGAAAAAGTATCTGAAACAGGTCAAAATTCATTTTAATGCAAATGACAATACTGGTAAAAAATGTAATGCTCAATTAAAAGCTTCAAGAGGGTCAATGTTAAGTTTAATCTGCCTTTGATTAATTTATTTTTATTTGTGCTAAATAAGCTAGTGTCTTTTTTATAATGTAATACAAATAAAAAGTACAGGTAAATTTAACAAATATTAATATTTTAAACTTAATACGCGTGATCATGCTGGTTCTGTGCCATATCATATGCTGTGCAGCTACCCAATACTTTTACATAACTATGTGTACATGCATACGTTTGTGTGTAAATAATATTCATCCATATAATTTTGAGACTTTCCTAAAATAAATTAATAAAAAAAATCATTATTCCTACCAAACTAGAATTTCATATAATTATACTTATTTTATAATGGCCTCAAGTTAGTATCAACTGCAATAATTAAAATAAAAATATATTAATTTTCAAAACCGATCTGTAGTGTCATACATAATACGTTTCTGGTTTTAATATAACTGTATTGCGCAGCTATCCTAATAAAAATTGTATGTACGTATGAAGTTCCTTTTATTAGATGAATACTCTTTTATAATAAATTATTTATTTATTTATTTTTGCAATAAAATGGTTTCGTTATGCGCCACCCATCATTAACCTGGGTCTGACCCAACCTGGGTTTTTCTAACCCGTGTCTGACCCGACCCAGCTAAGACCCTAATCACTACTATTGATTATAAGCAAAACATTAAAATTCTAAAAAATTATTCTACTTGATTTTTAGTTATTAAAGAGCAAAAAAAATAGTTTGAAAAATAGCAAAAAATGTTTATTTATATGTAAAAATTTATTAAGATTTAATCAGAGTTCTGATTAAAATATATTATATTTAACATTTTCAAAGAATCCAAAATTAAATCTATAATTAACTGAGATATTTTAGAATAGTCAACTATATCTTGAACTTATAGTTCTTATAAATTAAATTTTAGAAATTAGAGTGTTTAGTTACCAGATTGGTTTAAAGAGCAGAGCTCTATTTAAGAATTGCTATCGAAATTCAATAAGGGAATTAGCATAGAACTTTTACCACTATATTGCAATATTCACTAGTACTACAAGAACTTACTATAACAAATTATGATGCCCATGAGACTTGAGAGCTATAAACGAAACTTGATGGTGACAAAACAGTAATGACTCTGATGGCGACAAGATAGCAACAAATCCTGATAAACAAAATTTTGCAAAGGCAAATTTGGCAGCTATGAACCTAATTCTGATGCCATTTAAATGAAGTAACAGTGATGGCAACTAACTTGATGGTGGTGAATTTTTGATGCTGAAGTGACTTAATCAATGAAACAAACAAACTGAAAAGAAATTAGACCTTGTTGAAACTTGGATTAAGCAAGAGATTTACCATGCTGAACCTAAACATCTTTTTTTCTTTTTTGTCATTAAACTAAAACTTTAAAACTTTTACACTAAATATTTAACCACTCCAAGCTTCGATTTATACTTCAATTTACTCCAAGCTTCAACCTTAACCTTAACTAACATGTCTGAATTTTTTTTTTTTTTACATTTATATATTTGAATAACCAATGAATTTAATTGGCTAATTGTCATGTGAACTATAAAAAGAGGTAAAATTGTTTTATAATATAATTTCTAATAAAAATTGCAATTAATTGTGATCTAATGTTTTTAGATCTATCTGTTGAGTAATCTGGGTCATGTTTTTGAAACGGATCCAATCACTAAAATATACAGTTAATTTTTTTTGACTTGCCAGATTACTGATCCCCACTGGACCTCACTAAAACTTCCATTCAGTAGTAAAAAAATGTAACTGAAAGGGTCTAGTAACAACTTATCACTAGAACCTACATATATTCCAGTTATATCTAGTTAGTTCCAGTAACCCTTCCAGTTCCAGTAATCTTCATTGGACCAGTCTTTTAACAACACTGCCCTAGAGGCATGCATGCCTCGTGCCCTGTTCTCTAAACTCTACTTAGCCTTAATTTTGCTGTATTTTTACTTAGAAAACAAAAATACATTTGTTTTGATTATTATATTACACTTGATTTTAAATTTTGATTGGTTAAAATTACAGAATTACAGAGTGATCAATTTTTTGTGGGAGCACTACCTAAGCTTATAATGAAACCTTTGTTAATTGAAGAAGCTTTTACATTAAATCTAAATAGGTTATTTTTATTGCTAGCATTTACTAGCAATAGTGGAGCATAGGATTAACTCATAGGGGTGTATGTGATATTTTTATATAAATCAACCAACCAGTACATAGCTTTAGACTAGGGATTGGAACTGCCTAAAATTATTCTTAATCATTTGATCATTTAACCGTTTAACCATTTAATTTGGCTGACATTAAAATAATTCTAGCCCATGACCAACATAATTCTGCTCGGAACTATAGAGCAATTTTTAAATTGTTAAACGGTTCCAATCCCTACTTTAGACGACTCCATAATGGATACCAAATTCTAGGTCGGGATATGTTAGAGTGTAGTTTGCTAGATTAGAATTGATTAATTTTGCCCAAGAACATAAAAAATTTTACTAATGAAGTCATATCTATTTATTAAGTAATTTGCTATAGAATGCTATCCTAAATTTGATACATATGACCTGGAATTTGATAACCTTTCTGTAAAATTTGCATAGAATAGATTGTCCAGACAATGATTTTTTGAACTATTAATAATAACACTAATGCTATGAACATCTGCTATTTTATTTGCAGACTAAAACTATACTCTCAAATATCTTTAATTCATACTAAGGTTTTAATTACTTCCTAGGAGTTTAATTCACTCGCTAAGAGGTTTATACACTTGCTAAGAGTCTATAACCCTCATTGAGGGTACTAGCAGGGTACTTTTGTTGGTACACAACTATGCTACACACTATGCCAAAAAAAGAAAGATATAAAATAATATATAATAATAAAATACTATAATACTACCAATTTGAGAACTCCTATCAGATATATCTGGGTGATTGTTGCAAATCATTATACAATTTCAGATTGATTTTAAAAAAATAGAAACTAGGAAGATATAATTATAAACAAAAAATAACTTTACATGGACTAATTTACTTCTGTTATAAAAAAATAAATAATAGTTTTATGCTTCATCAAAATCATCATGGGTTCTGTTATTTATTATTGGTTTTATTATGTGTCATAGGTTCATGCATCATGTGTTTTATAATGCATTGTAGGTTTTATCATACGTCATGGGTTTCATCATGTGTCATGGGTTTAGTCATTTGTCAATTCGTCAATTTAAGTTGCCTAATGAAATGGTTTCATCATGCATCAGGCATCATTAATTAGTGCTATACTGTGATGATTTGTAGGCTAGCAAGAAGAAACTTATAAGAGTATAAATACTATTTAAAGAAAAATAATTTTATCTTTTGTAAATTTGTTTATATTAACTGTTCTTATTGCTCAAAATAAGAGTAAGGCTTTATTTTTAACAATATGCTAAAAATAAGTGTAAAATAATTGAATTATTTTTTATAAATGATCAGTTGTAAATATAGTTAATAGGTACAAGTTTATTAAGATTTGTGGTTTGTTTATTTTTTTTAAAACAGATAATAATGATATATTATAATGCTAATAATAAAATTAATTAAAAAAAGGAATAAGACAAACAAAGAATAAATAAGATAAAGAATCCTGGTAATAAATTTACTAATGCAGTATACACTAGTAGTTAATGTAGTGTTGTATTGAAATTATCATAATTTATTATAAGTTCTGTAAAAAAATTTGTTGCAGAACTTACTTACTATTCAGTTGTGATTATATCGAAATTATATAATTTCTATTATAGTTTACTATAAAGAATTTAGTTACAGAATTTATTTGCTAATATGAAAGTTAAAATAGAATTAGTATTGAAATTTTCATGATTTTATGTAAATACTGTTACTTATTATTCCAGTGGACTAGTATTTGTTTAAGGTTGAGTTGAGGGTATATGATTTTCTACTATATGCTACTGTAAAATTCTGTTAATAAAGCTTACTTTCTAATTTGAACATATTAGCAGTTAAAATCGAGTTAGTATTGGAATGATCGTGATTTCTACTGTAAAAAATTCTGCTAAAAAATTTACTTACTCTTCTGATGACCACAACATAGTTAAATTAGTTATAGTTAAATTTTCACAGATTCTACCAATTTACAGTAAAGAAGTCAGTTACAATATACTTGCAAATGCAATATATACAATTTGTTAAGAAGTTATTATAATGATCTTTACAAAAAAAATTTAGTTAGGGGCTTCCAGAAATCAGCTGATTTCAGAGTGTAGGTGGGTTAGCTGAAGTATCAGGTATAATTCTAGCCAAAATTTTATAATTCTGGCCAAAGTTACAAAATTATTTTTGATCAAAATTATAGATTTTATCAGCAAATTTTATATATAGATATTAATCAATATATACCAATAACACTTAATCATTTTATATCGATTATAAAATATCGTTATAACTTATATTGATTAATTGGATAAAAATCGATATATATCATTTTTTATATTAAATCGTTATATATCTATAAATTGATCATAGTCATAATTATTTGAAACAATATATAATGATTAACAGATCTTTAACGATTACACAAAAATTTTAACCCAAATCACCAGGTAAAAAAAAAAAAAAAAACAAAGTTCAAAATCTCTTAAGCCCATTTGATCCCATTTGATCTGTAAGCTACCATGAATCATAAAAATATATTCCACAAAAAGTGTAAAAAAACTTAAAAAAAAGGCCATTTTGAGCAATTTTTACCCTCTCTCCCTTTTACCCTCTCTCCTTTTTTCTTCTCTCTTTTTTTTTCTTTTTTTTTTCTCTTCCTTTTTTTTTAATATTTCAAATACTTCGAAATATTTTAGAACGATCTGTAAGGGGCTTCCAGAAATCAGCTGATTTTAGAGAGGTGGGTGGGTCAGCTGAAGTATCAGGTATAATTCCGGCCAAAATATTATAATTCTGGCCAAAGTTACAAAATTATTTTTGACTAAAATTATAGATTTATTAACAATATTTAATAATCAATAACTTTTAATTTACTGGATCAAATTTAATGATTTAACTACCAAAATGATCCTCTCAATGAGAGGATTCTAGCAAGCCAAAATCATTAAAATCTAATCACTAGATCCTAAGATCAGAATAGATATATGTTACTATAAAAGTTTTATAATTTATTAAAGAAATATAAACCATTTATAATAAAACAAATTTATTTCGATCTCTGGATCCTGTAATCAGATTTTAGCAATTTTGGGCTTGTTAGAATCCTCTCATTGAGCTGATAATTTTGGTAGTTAAATCATCAAAATTGGCCTAGTAGATCAAAAGTTATAAGCAATTAAAAATTAATTTTCAATTATTAATAACTTTGGATCTACTGGGCCAATTTTGATGATTAACTACCAAAATGATCAGCTCGATGAGAGGATTCTAGCAAGCCCGAAATCACAAAAATCCAATCACAGGATCCAGAGATCAGAATAAATTTGTGTTACTATAAATGGTTTATAATTCTTTAAAACTTCTATAATAACACAAATCTTTTCTGATCTTAGGATCCAGTGATAGATTTTAATGATTTTGGGCTTACTAGAATACTCTCATTGAGCTAATCATTTTGGTAGTTAAATCATCGAAATTGGCCCAGTAGATCAAAAGTTATTAACAATTGAAA